>JAHPZR010044522.1:0-16560 GCA_019787425.1 Platygyra sinensis
AACATAAATGTCTTTGGTTATGAAAATAAATTAAAGTATCCAATCGATGTATCAAAAGAACGATTTAATGAGAATTTAAATTTATTGTTAATAACAAATGACGTTAATCAACATTATGTTTTAATAAAGGATTTTAACAGATTTTTATATGACATAAGTAAACATAAAAACAAAAAGTATGGTTGTATGTATTGTCTTCAACTTTTTACAACAGAAGAAATCTTAAACCAACACAAAAAGAATTGTATAGTTACAAATGGACAAGAAGCAATCAAGATGCCAAATAAAACTGAAAAAAAATAATGATTAAAAATTATCAGAGATATTTACAAGCATCATATGTCATGTATGCAGATGGTGAGGCGATCACCGAAAAAGTTCAATCATGTAAACCAGATGATGATGGTTCATATTCAGAAGCTTATCAAAAACACACAGACTGTTCATATGCATAAAGTCGTTTGTTGCTATGATGATGTTTACCAGACCAGTTCAATCTTATCGAGGTAAAAATGCTGTGTATAAATTTGTGGAAAAAATGTTACAAGAAGTATGGTATTGTAAGAACATGTTTAACATAAAAGATAAAATTTCAATAAAACATTAAAAATGAAAGATGAAGATGAAGAAAATTTCAGGCAGGCTGATGAATGCCACATTTGTAATAAAAAATATAAGAAAACAGACAAGCGAGTTAGAGATCATTGTCATGTAACTGGTCAATGTCGTGGTTCTGATCATGAAGTCTGTAACTTAAATTTTACTTACTGATAAGATACCTGTTATATTTCATAATATTCGAGGACATGACTCCCACTTTATAATGCAACAGATTGGTGAAATAGTTAAAACCCATAAATTTAAAAATAAAAAAGGTGAAGAAAAGCAAATGAATATATATGCAATTCCAAACAATATTCAAAAATATATGGCTTTCATGTTAAGATATAATTTAGTACTTATTGATAGCTTTCAATTTATGAGTTCAAGTTTAGAAAAACTTGTAAGTAATCTTTCAAAAAAAGGTTTAAAATGTACATCTGAAATTTTTAAAGAAAAAGAACGTGATGTGATCTCTCAAAAAGGAGTTTATCCATATGACTATATCGATTCATTTGATAAGTTTAACCAAACTACACTTCCAACTAAGGAGCAATTTTATAGTCAATTAAATGATAAACGTATTCCAGATGAGCAATATCAACATGCAATATCAAGAGCTTGTTATGGATTTAATGTAAAAAATATGGGTGAATATCATGATATTTATTAAGTATCAGATATTCTTCTTCTTGCAGATGTTTTTTTAAAGTTTTAGAAAAACATGTTTAAAATATTATAAACTTGATCCAGCTCATTATTTTACTTCACCTGGTTTATCAGTGGATGCTATGTTAAAAATGACTGATATTGATCTGGAGTTGATGAGTGATGTTGACATGTATCAATTTATTGAAAAAAGAATGAGAGGCGGAATTAGTTACATTGCTAACCGATAAGTACATGTAAAATTATTATGGAAATCAACTATCAAAGTGTATCACATATCTAGATGCAGATAATGTATATGGCTGGGCAATGAGCCAGTATCTACCGACAGGTAAATTTAAATGGATAAAACAAAAAGATATAGAACTAATTGATCTGGGTAAATATAAAGACAATAGTAAAAATTAAAAAGGACTAATTCTTGAAGTCGATCTGGAATATCCAGAAGAATTACATTATTTACACAATGATTATCCATTAGCAGCCGAAAAAAAAGTCACAGGAGATAGGCTTTCAAACTGTGCAAAAGAGATCAAAGACAAGTTTAGTATCTCAAAAAGACAAGTTCACAAATTAATACCTACATTAATTAAAGGGGCAGTGTCACGTGGATTTTGCGGTTTAAGGTCAATTCTGTGTAAATTCTGTAAAGCTACGACGAAGATATCGAATGAATTTTATCAGAGAGGGCTAACCATAATAAATTTCTTGAGGATTTATTGAACACGTAGCATGAAAAAATTGGCCAATTTTTTTCAAATTTCAATCCATTTCCATCCATGCCATCCGTAGCGACAGGCAACAGGACACAGTTTCAGTACCTTCAAATAGTATTCAATAACAACCGTAGACCATTATTTTTGGAATTCAATTGATGCTAAGACACCTTCTATGCCCCTTTAAGCAAGAAAGAAAAGTATGTGTTACATTATCGCAATTTACAGTTGTACCTCGACTTACGTAGATACTAAAAAAGGTACATTGTGTTCTTTAATTTAATCAATCTGCTTGGTTGAAACCATTTATTGACTTTAATACACGGAAAAAGAACACAAGCCGAAAACTCATTCGAAAAAGATTTCTTTAAACTTATGAATAATGCAGTTTTTGGAAAAACAATGGACAGTCAAAAATGTTTAATGAAAATCTGATAGCAGTACTCAAAAAAGCACTTACCCTCCATAAGCCAGCATATGTTGGTATGTGTATCCTAGATCTTAGCAAAACACTAATGTATGATTTTCACTATAATTACATCAAAAAGAAATATAATAAGAAAGCACAATTATTATTTACGGATACAGACCGTTTATGTTATCAAATTCAAACAAAAGATGTGTACAAAGATTTTTGGAAAGATAAATCAGGGCTCGAAATTAAAAAAATCGTTAGGTCGCCTTTTGGCGACTAACTGAAGAAATATAGTCGCCAGATGCAAATTTTAAGTCGCCAGTTTGTATAACCAAAATAATGTTCGGGTCCGCTCGTTGAAAGTGTTGTCTGGTATGGCTTGGGACACATTCATACAATAAGTATTTTTTCGACTTACTGTACGCATCCATTTCTTTTTAATAATGTAACACTTTTCATTTCGCGCGGCGGCGCCCAAGTTGCATGTTTCGCCGAAAACAGAGATTTGCCTGTATTTTAGCATAAACAAGACGTCTTATAGCCGTTGGGATGCGTTAGTCTGTATGTGACCCTATTTGCAAAAACCCGGCATAAGAGATAAGTCAAAAATGCATTGAACGTTTTTCAACCCCCGTTGAAAAGGAATTGGAAACGCCTTCCAACACGCTGTTATTATTTTGAAATGCGTTGGCAACGTTCGACAACGCGTTGAACTCATTGCAAACTTCAGATCGTTTTCATTGTCACGCAATAAAAATAAATCGAAAACCATCCAGGGCAAAACGTTAAGAAAGGCTTATGTTATAGAAGATAAATAAAATAAAATCCATTGATGCCTGCATGAAATTTCCTGCGAGCCACCCCTAATTCCCTGGCGGTTTTTAGAATATCAGAGCGAGCGAAAGCAATCTGGAAACAAGAAATCAATTAATTTCTTCGCCGCGTGACGAAATATCACGGCGCTGTGAAAGAAAGATGAAAGTTGTAAATTTAAAAAGAAGACAAAAACAAGCCAATTATTTTGAGATCAGTCGTATTTCAACTACGTTAAGTTAGTGGCCATCTAGTTCTTTTCTTGGCAGTTCTGTAGTAGCTGAATAACACTCCAAAAAACATTTGAACGAAGCGAATAAACTTAACTAACAAACAAACCGCGCTGGTGGTCGCCGTAAATTAAATATGCAGAAATCCAGCGTTCGAGATACTGTTCACTTTTAAACCTAAAATTCCCAAATACAGAGAACGAAATGAAAGAAATGCGAAAGGATGCTCAATAACAATAAATTTTTATTCACGCTGAGGCGAAAGCTGTTTAAAAGCAACAAAATGATCAAAATTTCGTAGACGTGCTTTCCTGCATGACCGCACGTTGATTTAAAAACCAAATAATTCTTCACGCTAAAGCAAAAGCTTGAGTTTTCCCGACCGCTTTTGCAGTCATTTTAACGCCCGTGGCTTTAGCAGTCGTTCCAAAACTTGAATTCGACTTCGAAGTAATAATGTATTTTGCCAGTTTTTGTTTCTAAAGTCCGAAAAGCTGCTTTAAATTTGCGATCTGTTGTCAAAACTTAGGCTTACTTGAAAGCGCTCCGATCTTCATGTTTTCGCGGCGGTTGTAGGAGGAACTTCTTCACCGCGCCGGAAAGGTTTGAGGACTTTGCGAGTAACGTTTTGGAACGTTTCAATGACGCAAATCGATCAAATATCGATAAACATTTTTTACAATCCTATTCGTCAGCTTACCAACAGAAAAAATCGATAAAGATTTTACGCAGTCCTATTGGCTAGCTTTGCAATTTGTCCCTACAAAGAAAAACAAACCCAGCCGGATTTTTACCGTGGTATGCCAGAGGCATCCCACGGAAAAACTGCTGGCTTCGTTTTAGCGGTAGAAATAAACGACTTCTCAGTTTTCGCGTGCAATGTCTACAGTTTTAATAAATATATCGTTGTTGTGTTAAGCTTTGTACAGAGAAACTAAAAAATGCTGGCAGAAACTTGCTAAACTTACGAAATAAACACAGCGTTTTCGTTCCCAACACGCCTATTTTTATATTGGAAAGAAATTTGATCGGGGCAGATTTCGATCACGTGCTAGGCAACCACTTCTGAGCCGTGAGCGCACGTCACGCAATCAACAAAACAACTCTATAAATGTAGTTTTCGCCAAGCTTCATCTAAACCCATGATTACCTTTGAGCCTAAAGCTTACCTTTTCTTCTCAAAATTGTATCATTCAGCGGTCTTTTTGCAAACTTCTGCGGCTCCTGCTGCTCCTGTGTGGTTCCAGGGAGAGAAATTCTAATGGCGTCGCAGAAAATATTGCAAACAGGAGTCCGTAAAGTTTAGAGGGAACGTGGCTTTTTTATGCGATTGGGCCCCTTCTTTTACGACGAACGCAAAGCAGGACGATGTTTATTTTAACTTTAATGCTATATTGTACTTCTAAAGGCCGAGACACACGATGCGACAAATCGCTGCGAAACGTCGCCGCGACAGGTTGCTGCACCAAATCGCCGCGACGTGTCGCAGCGATTTGTCGCATCGTGTGTCTCGGCCTTAAATCATGCAAAAGGTCGCCAAACTGGCGACTAAACAAAAATTTTAGTCGCCAATAAGAAAAAGTTAGTCGCATTGGCGACCATATTGGTCGCAATTTCGAGCCCTGATATAGACAAATTTGATTTCAGTGATTATGATGAATCAAGTCAATTCTATGATAAAACAACAAAGTTATTGGAAAAATGAAAGACGAAGCAGCAGGACAAATAAGCAACGAATTTGTTGGATTTAGATCAAAGATGTACTCATATATGAAAGATAATGACGAAAACAATAAGACAGCAAAAGGTGTTAGAAAAAATGTAATCAAAAAGGATTTTAAACATGAAGACTACAAAAATACATTATTCCATAGTCAGCAAATGTATCACAAAATGAAAACAATCAGAAGTGAATGTCATCAAATTGGAAGTTATGAATTAAATAAAGTACGTTTGAGTTGTTTTGAAGATAAAAGATATTTAAAAAAAAATGGAATCAAGAGTTAAGCATATGGTCACCAAATAATCGAAAAATGAATTTACTGCCAAATTTCTTACATACAATCAGGTTTGAAGAAAGTTTACTCTAACTGACTCAAGAACAATGGTTTGCACATAATAGTTGAATAAATTGAGAAAGAAAGTTGTATTTCCCGGGAATAAAAACTATGGAAACAAAAATTACATTTCAAAAATAAAGAAGAAATTAATAGTCAAGATATTGGCCACATCTTGGCTACTTTTGAGAGTAAAAAATAGTTTTTAGCCAATTTTGGCTAGATTTTTTTTAGCCTGATATATCCATTACTTCTTTATTATCGTTTAATTGTGACGTGATTCATTTAATTCGTTTGTTAACTGCATTAGGTATTTTGTTTGAAGTTGTTGATATTCTATCTGAATCTGAGTTAACTCCTGATTGAATTTTGTCATTAATACAATCATTCTCTGATTTGTTTATTAGTTAATGTTGTTGTTTGTTGAAAGAAATTATTTAATGTTTGACTCAACTGGAACTCCTTGAGACTCATATAATTTGATTATATTAATTAAACCTTCATAATTTTTATATATTGATTAGAGTATTTTCACTGGGAAGTTTTGTGCTAAGTTTTTTTTTCTCCTTCAGCTCTCATTTTTCGTTTTTCTTGGTAGAGTTTGTGGTGCCCTTCAGCTTTAACATGTTAATTACATTCTAAATTGCTCATTTTTTTCATCACCGCCACAATATGGACAAATAATATACTGATAATCCATACTATATATTATATATTTTTTTTAAATCATTCAATGGTACCCAGCTGTTGAAATCATCACTATATCCTTTCCTTTCATCAAAGCCCGCTTCTCGTGTTAAGTCTGTGTTTCCGGATCTTATAGATCACGATCAGACCGGTTTTATGAAAGGCCGTTCTATTGCCGAAAATATTTGTTTGATCAACAATGTTATCTCCTATACTCATTTGAAGGATATTCCTGGATTACTTCTTTTCATCGATTTCGAAAAAGCATTCGATACTATTGAATGGACCTTCGTGCGGAAAGCGCTAGAGCATTTTGGCTTTGGTTTTTCTTTAATTAATTGAATTAATTTCCTCTTCAGACACATTGACAAAGCGCGAGGCAGCTATTTTGAAAATTTTTCCTCCCGCTATAATCACCTCTGCGGAGGTGATTATAGCGGAATATGACGCCATTCTCGGCCAATGAGAGCGCGAGGATTTCTATAATCACCTGAGTAATTATACTAATAGATGATATTCCATGCTACTGCCAAATATTTTAATGGTTTTCGCATTTCCTTTCAAGTTTTCTAAGTTTCTTTACAATAGTTTTATTGCGCTGTTTTTGTGGTTATTTTACGGATGTGAAGGTAAACAACACAAAGAGCTGTATTATGCTTTGTTTTTGCTAGCATTTTGTAGAGCGTGTTGGGAAGATTTTTCAGTTCTAGTCAACGAGTCGTCGTGTCAAGTCAAGAGTTAAGGTTCAATGTCAAATTTGTAAAATCCCTAACGCGGACACAGAAGTAAGTCATGTTTTACTTCAAGCAGGTTATCGTTTTTAATCGTCCCTTTTGGACACCGTTAACGCTAGTTTTCAAGTTTGTAAACAATTTTTAGTTAGTCTAATTTTAGTTTTGGCTGTATTTGCTTCTTAGTTTTCGAAACCGCTTTTCAACGCTTTTCGACCGATCTTCAACATTTCTCATCTCTTCGCTTCTGTACTCATCACTTAACTTTCAAGCATTGAGAACGTCTCATCGCTTCGCTTCAATTTATTTTGTTTACATCAATGTCGTCTTAACTTTGTTTCTAACTTTATGAAGCGCATATTAGAAGTTCTGTTCTTAACGTGGAATTAAACGATTGTCTGTGAGAACGTATTGCACTCACATTCCATATGGTGAAATACCACAATGGGGTCAAGCAGCTCGATTTTTAATTAACACCAAACAAAAACTAGGTCTAGGGACAAAAAAACGTGAGAGGCCATCGAGTGAAAAAAAAACAAAACAACAACAACAACAACAACAACAACAACAACAACAAAAACCGGCAGCAAAAGTTAGCTGATGAACTACATAAACCAATAAAACGGAAACTTACTCGACGGCGTGTTATTGCAAATCATGTTGATGGAATATGGTGTGCTGATTTAGTTGAAATGCACCAATTTAGTAAATGGAATAAAGGCTTTAGATATTTTCTCATGGCTTTAGATGTGTTCAGCAAATACGGATGGATTAAACCATTGAAAGAAAAAAGGTGAAACTGTAACAGAAGGCAGAAAACCGTATTATCTGTGGGTTGATAAATGTAAAGAGTTTTATAACAAATACCTGAAGTAGCTATTGGAGAAAAATAGTATCCATATGTATTCTACTGAGAATGAAGGAAAGTCATCTGTTTGTGAACGATGGAACAGAGCAATCAAGACCAAAATGTGGAAGCATTTTACGGCTCAAGGTAATACAAAGTATTTAGATATTGCCTGAAATATTGAAACAATACAATAACACCAAACACAGTTCAATTAAAATGACACCGACAGAGGCATCTGAAAAGAAGAATGAAGGTTTGATATATTTTAATCCATACGGTGATATAGAATCATCATTATCGAAACCAAAGTTCAAAGTAGGTGATAAGGTACGAATAAGCAAATACAAAAGAAAAGTGTTTGATAAAGGGTACACACCTAACTGGTCAGAAGAAATATTTATGATTGATAGTATTCAATACACTGATCCAGTTACTTACAAATTGAAAGATTATAATAATAAAGAGATAACAGGGAGTTTTTACGAAGCAGAACTGTTGAAAGCCCAACAAGATGTTTTTAGAATCGAGAAGATTCTTAGAATAGATTATAAGGAGAAGCAGGCTTTGATGAAATGGAAAGGATATAGTGATGATTTCAACAGCTGGGTACCATTGAATGATTTAAAAAAAATATATAATATATAGTATGGATTATCAGTATATTATTTGTCCATATTGTGGCGGTGATGAAAAAATGAGCAATTTAGAATGTAATTAACATGTTAAAGCTGAAGGGCACCACAAACTCTACCAAGAAAAACGAAAAATGAGAGCTGAAGGAGAAAAAAAACTTAGCACAAAACTTCCCAGTGAAAATACTCTAATCAATATATAAAAATTATGAAGGTTTAATTAATATAATCAAATTATATGAGTCTCAAGGAGTTCCAGTTGAGTCAAACATTAAATAATTTCTTTCAACAAACAACAACATTAACTAATAAAACAAATCAGAGAATGATTGTATTAATGACAAAATTCAATCAGGAGTTAACTCAGATTCAGATAGAATATCAACAACTTCAAACAAAATACCTAATGCAGTTAACAAACGAATTAAATGAATCACGTCACAATTAAACGATAATAAAGAAGTAATGGATATATCAGGCTAAAAAAAAATCTAGCCAAAATTGGCTAAAACTATTTTTTACTCTCAAAAGTAGCCAAGATGTGGCCAATATCTTGACTATTAATTTCTTCTTTATTTTTGAAATGTAATTTTTGTTTCCATAGTTTTTATTCCCGGGAAATACAACTTTCTTTTCTCAATTTATTCAACTATTATGTGCAAACCATTGTTCTTGAGTCAGTTAGAGTAAACTTTCTTCAAACCTGATTGTATGTAAGAAATTTGGCAGTAAATTCATTTTTCGATTATTTGGTGACCATATGCTTAACTCTTGATTCCATTTTTTTTTAAATATCTTTTATCTTCAAAACAACTCAAACGTACTTTATTTAATTCATAACTTCCAATTTGATGACATTCACTTCTGATTGTTTTCATTTTGTGATACATTTGCTGACTATGGAATAATGTATTTTTGTAGTCTTCATGTTTAAAATCCTTTTTGATTACATTTTTTCTAACACCTTTTGCTGTCTTATTGTTTTCGTCATTATCTTTCATATATGAGTACATCTTTGATCTAAATCCAACAAATTCGTTGCTTATTTGTCCTGCTGCTTCGTCTTTCATTTTTCCAATAACTTTGTTGTTTTATCATAGAATTGACTTGATTCATCATAATCACTGAAATCAAATTTGTCTATATCAGGGCTCGAAATTGCGACCAATATGGTCGCCAATGCGACTAACTTTTTCTTATTGGCGACTAAAATTTTTGTTTAGTCGCCAGTTTGGCGACCTTTTGCATGATTTAAGGCCGAGACACACGATGCGACAAATCGCTGCGACACGTCGCGGCGATTTGGTGCAGCAACCTGTCGCGGCGACGTTTCGCAGCGATTTGTCGCATCGTGTGTCTCGGCCTTTAGAAGTACAATATAGCATTAAAGTTAAAATAAACATCGTCCTGCTTTGCGTTCGTCGTAAAAGAAGGGGCCCAATCGCATAAAAAAGCCACGTTCCCTCTAAACTTTACGGACTCCTGTTTGCAATATTTTCTGCGACGCCATTAGAATTTCTCTCCCTGGAACCACACAGGAGCAGCAGGAGCCGCAGAAGTTTGCAAAAAGACCGCTGAATGATAACAATTTTGAGAAGAAAAGGTAAGCTTTAGGCTCAAAGGTAATCATGGGTTTAGATGAAGCTTGGCGAAAACTACATTTATAGAGTTGTTTTGTTGATTGCGTGACGTGCGCTCACGGCTCAGAAGTGGTTGCCTAGCACGTGATCGAAATCTGCCCCGATCAAATTTCTTTCCAATATAAAAATAGGCGTGTTGGGAACGAAAACGCTGTGTTTATTTCGTAAGTTTAGCAAGTTTCTGCCAGCATTTTTTAGTTTCTCTGTACAAAGCTTAACACAACAACGATATATTTATTAAAACTGTAGACATTGCACGCGAAAACTGAGAAGTCGTTTATTTCTACCGCTAAAACGAAGCCAGCAGTTTTTCCGTGGGATGCCTCTGGCATACCACGGTAAAAATCCGGCTGGGTTTGTTTTTCTTTGTAGGGACAAATTGCAAAGCTAGCCAATAGGACTGCGTAAAATCTTTATCGATTTTTCTGTTGGTAAGCTGACGAATAGGATTGTAAAAAATGTTTATCGATATTTGATCGATTTGCGTCATTGAAACGTTCCAAAACGTTACTCGCAAAGTCCTCAAACCTTTCCGGCGCGGTGAAGAAGTTCCTCCTACAACCGCCGCGAAAACATGAAGATCGGAGCGCTTTCAAGTAAGCCTAAGTTTTGACAACAGATCGCAAATTTAAAGCAGCTTTTCGGACTTTAGAAACAAAAACTGGCAAAATACATTATTACTTCGAAGTCGAATTCAAGTTTTGGAACGACTGCTAAAGCCACGGGCGTTAAAATGACTGCAAAAGCGGTCGGGAAAACTCAAGCTTTTGCTTTAGCGTGAAGAATTATTTGGTTTTTTAAATCAACGTGCGGTCATGCAGGAAAGCACGTCTACGAAATTTTGATCATTTTGTTGCTTTTAAACAGCTTTCGCCTCAGCGTGAATAAAAATTTATTGTTATTGAGCATCCTTTCGCATTTCTTTCATTTCGTTCTCTGTATTTGGGAATTTTAGGTTTAAAAGTGAACAGTATCTCGAACGCTGGATTTCTGCATATTTAATTTACGGCGACCACCAGCGCGGTTTGTTTGTTAGTTAAGTTTATTCGCTTCGTTCAAATGTTTTTTTGGAGTGTTATTCAGCTACTACAGAACTGCCAAGAAAAGAACTAGATGGCCACTAACTTAACGTAGTTGAAATACGACTGATCTCAAAATAATTGGCTTGTTTTTGTCTTCTTTTTAAATTTACAACTTTCATCTTTCTTTCACAGCGCCGTGATATTTCGTCACGCGGCGAAGAAATTAATTGATTTCTTGTTTCCAGATTGCTTTCGCTCGCTCTGATATTCTAAAAACCGCCAGGGAATTAGGGGTGGCTCGCAGGAAATTTCATGCAGGCATCAATGGATTTTATTTTATTTATCTTCTATAACATAAGCCTTTCTTAACGTTTTGCCCTGGATGGTTTTCGATTTATTTTTTATTGCGTGACAATGAAAACGATCTGAAGTTTGCAATGAGTTCAACGCGTTGTCGAACGTTGCCAACGCATTTCAAAATAATAACAGCGTGTTGGAAGGCGTTTCCAATTCCTTTTCAACGGGGGTTGAAAAACGTTCAATGCATTTTTGACTTATCTCTTATGCCGGGTTTTTGCAAATAGGGTCACATACAGACTAACGCATCCCAACGGCTATAAGACGTCTTGTTTATGCTAAAATACAGGCAAATCTCTGTTTTCGGCGAAACATGCAACTTGGGCGCCGCCGCGCGAAATGAAAAGTGTTACATTATTAAAAAGAAATGGATGCGTACAGTAAGTCGAAAAAATACTTATTGTATGAATGTGTCCCAAGCCATACCAGACAACACTTTCAACGAGCGGACCCGAACATTATTTTGGTTATACAAACTGGCGACTTAAAATTTGCATCTGGCGACTATATTTCTTCAGTTAGTCGCCAAAAGGCGACCTAACGATTTTTTTAATTTCGAGCCCTGATTTATCTTTCCAAAAATCTTTGTACACATCTTTTGTTTGAATTTGATAACATAAACGGTCTGTATCCGTAAATAATAATTGTGCTTTCTTATTATATTTCTTTTTGATGTAATTATAGTGAAAATCATACATTAGTGTTTTGCTAAGATCTAGGATACACATACCAACATATGCTGGCTTATGGAGGGTAAGTGCTTTTTTGAGTACTGCTATCAGATTTTCATTAAACATTTTTGACTGTCCATTGTTTTTCCAAAAACTGCATTATTCATAAGTTTAAAGAAATCTTTTTCGAATGAGTTTTCGGCTTGTGTTCTTTTTCCGTGTATTAAAGTCAATAAATGGTTTCAACCAAGCAGATTGATTAAATTAAAGAACACAATGTACCTTTTTTAGTATCTACGTAAGTCGAGGTACAACTGTAAATTGCGATAATGTAACACATACTTTTCTTTCTTGCTTAAAGGGGCATAGAAGGTGTCTTAGCATCAATTGAATTCCAAAAATAATGGTCTACGGTTGTTATTGAATACTATTTGAAGGTACTGAAACTGTGTCCTGTTGCCTGTCGCTACGGATGGCATGGATGGAAATGGATTGAAATTTGAAAAAAATTGGCCAATTTTTTCATGCTACGTGTTCAATAAATCCTCAAGAAATTTATTATGGTTAGCCCTCTCTGATAAAATTCATTCGATATCTTCGTCGTAGCTTTACAGAATTTACACAGAATTGACCTTAAACCGCAAAATCCACGTGACACTGCCCCTTTAATTAATGTAGGTATTAATTTGTGAACTTGTCTTTTTGAGATACTAAACTTGTCTTTGATCTCTTTTGCACAGTTTGAAAGCCTATCTCCTGTGACTTTTTTTTTCGGCTGCTAATGGATAATCATTGTGTAAATAATGTAATTCTTCTGGATATTCCAGATCGACTTCAAGAATTAGTCCTTTTTAATTTTTACTATTGTCTTTATATTTACCCAGATCAATTAGTTCTATATCTTTTTGTTTTATCCATTTAAATTTACCTGTCGGTAGATACTGGCTCATTGCCCAGCCATATACATTATCTGCATCTAGATATGTGATACACTTTGATAGTTGATTTCCATAATAATTTTACATGTACTTATCGGTTAGCAATGTAACTAATTCCGCCTCTCATTCTTTTTTCAATAAATTGATACATGTCAACATCACTCATCAACTCCAGATCAATATCAGTCATTTTTAACATAGCATCCACTGATAAACCAGGTGAAGTAAAATAATGAGCTGGATCAAGTTTATAATATTTTAAACATGTTTTTCTAAAACTTTAAAAAAACATCTGCAAGAAGAAGAATATCTGATACTTAATAAATATCATGATATTCACCCATATTTTTTACATTAAATCCATAACAAGCTCTTGATATTGCATGTTGATATTGCTCATCTGGAATACGTTTATCATTTAATTGACTATAAAATTGCTCCTTAGTTGGAAGTGTAGTTTGGTTAAACTTATCAAATGAATCGATATAGTCATATGGATAAACTCCTTTTTGAGAGATCACATCACGTTCTTTTTCTTTAAAAATTTCAGATGTACATTTTAAACCTTTTTTTGAAAGATTACTTACAAGTTTTTCTAAACTTGAACTCATAAATTGAAAGCTATCAATAAGTACTAAATTATATCTTAACATGAAAGCCATATATTTTTGAATATTGTTTGGAATTGCATATATATTCATTTGCTTTTCTTCACCTTTTTTATTTTTAAATTTATGGGTTTTAACTATTTCACCAATCTGTTGCATTATAAAGTGGGAGTCATGTCCTCGAATATTATGAAATATAACAGGTATCTTATCAGTAAGTAAAATTTAAGTTACAGACTTCATGATCAGAACCACGACATTGACCAGTTACATGACAATGATCTCTAACTCGCTTGTCTGTTTTCTTATATTTTTTATTACAAATGTGGCATTCATCAGCCTGCCTGAAATTTTCTTCATCTTCATCTTTCATTTTTTAATGTTTTATTGAAATTTTATCTTTTATGTTAAACATGTTCTTACAATACCATACTTCTTGTAACATTTTTTCCACAAATTTATACACAGCATTTTTACCTCGATAAGATTGAACTGGTCTGGTAAACATCATCATAGCAACAAACGACTTTATGCATATGAACAGTCTGTGTGTTTTTGATAAGCTTCTGAATATGAACCATCATCATCTGGTTTACATGATTGAACTTTTTCGGTGATCGCCTCACCATCTGCATACATGACATATGATGCTTGTAAATATCTCTGATAATTTTTAATCATTATTTTTTTTCAGTTTTATTTGGCATCTTGATTGCTTCTTGTCCATTTGTAACTATACAATTCTTTTTGTGTTGGTTTAAGATTTCTTCTGTTGTAAAAAGTTGAAGACAATACATACAACCATACTTTTTGTTTTTATGTTTACTTATGTCATATAAAAATCTGTTAAAATCCTTTATTAAAACATAATGTTGATTAACGTCATTTGTTATTAACAATAAATTTAAATTCTCATTAAATCGTTCTTTTGATACATCGATTGGATACTTTAATTTATTTTCATAACCAAAGACATTTATGTTGATGTTGTTTTGTTTTTCAATCTTGTTATAATCATTGATCTTTACAGGAAATTGAACATTTGTATAATCCAATTTTTATTTAGAAAATCTTTGTATGATTTTTTTGATTCGATTAGGTTCTTTTTTTGCGGATTAAGATGTCTGATATGACACCATCTAAACACTCATTGTCAGAAATTTTCAGATTAACCAATCCCTTCATATGATCAGGCAGAGGTTTTTTAAAGAAAATTTTCAATAGATATTAAATTGAACTAATGCATCCCCTTGATTTTTAATACCAATCTTAAATGTTTGAACACCACTCTTCAATACTTTTGAATGAGGAGTTATTTGAGTCCGTGGATATTGAACCGGTTTTTTCGTTGTTGTTTTGGTTCTTGGTTTTGGTACTTGTTTAAAATCATCTCGAAATTCGAGAGGTGGTTGAATGATATTCTCTTCATATTCTTTCACGGTTTGTTTTTGTTCTGGTTTATAATCATCTTGAAATCCACGAAGTGGTTGAATTACATTCTCTTCATATTCTTTTACCACCCGTTTTACAAATATTCTGGGTTGATTTTTTTGGCATCTTTTTAAGATCTTTCAATGTTGTTTATCTAACTTGTCAGATTCTGTTTGTTGTTTTTTCATCTCTTTTTTGAAAATTTTTTATAATCTCATCATTTTTTTTGGTTAAAATAATTGGTAGAACATCCTGACTAATAAGTTCAAGTTTAGCTTAATATAAATCAAAGTATTGCATTAAAAGATTATTTCGCATCATTTGCATTCTAAATATTTTATTAGTTCCATATTTTTTTCGGAATTCATCATATATCATACTTGTATTGGGTATTTTTTTAAAAGGTGTTTTATTTTGTATATCTGCCAAATTTTGCGTGTAACTTTTTTCGAGCTTTACCAACTCCACGCAATATTTTGACTGTGATTTTTTCATCATTTTTTGCTTTAAGTATTTTTAACTTATGTTAAACGTTTTTTATAAACTATGTGGTTAAATTTTTTTTATATCAAATGCACTTTGATTAGGAGTCATTTTCGAGGCTCTCAGGACAATAATCGATTTGTTATTATCGAAAAGCCATGTTGCGAGATTGAGCTTCTGGACCATGTTTCTGTCCACAAGGAGTGAATGGTTGGTGTTTTTGGTCTGTGGCGCTCATAACCCTCATTCCCCCATACTTCTCTGGGTCTTCAGAGTAAAATTAATCACAAAGCACTGTTAAAATCTGATATCTAACATTTTTATGGTTGTATTAACCTCAAAACAATTTTTCGTAACACTCACCACATTGACTCATATTTCCCCTACAAGACCAGGCGCAACCGCTCTCTCAAGTCAAAGGATGTGCACAAGGCTACTGCTGGGACTGTATGAACTTTGGATACATATGTTTAAACGAAGTGTCGTTTACAAGACAGAAAAACTGAACATTTTTAAAGCACTCACGAATGAGTTTTCAAGCATTGAGCCATGGCGGATTACATTACCTCAACAGACACAATTTAAATGGACCATTTGTGAACGCTTTAGCAACCGGGATTCTGATATTCATTGTAGAATTCCTATTCATTGTTGATTTAGGATTTAAAACCTTCTTTTAAAACCAAAATGTGGGCGCGAAAACTTGTTTTGTTTTTTTTGTTTTTTTTTTTTTTTTTTCTTAAACTAGCCTTTTAATATATTTTTCCCGCAGACCTTAAATAGGTCTGTATATTTCAGTTTTTTTTTCACAATTGTCTCCTTAATTAGGTTTCCACTCCTTTCTCTTAAGCATTTAAGAGTGTGTCCTGAAAAAAACCAGGCAGAGTTGATATAGCTCAAATTATAACGATTTTGCTCAAACTTGGTGAGTAAATGATTCTGGCAAAAACTTTAGGTTAAAATATTTTATTCCCTTTCACGTAAGAGGGCGCCCCTCCAAAGATGGCCCT
>JAHPZR010044524.1:0-14119 GCA_019787425.1 Platygyra sinensis
TTGCTTTGGTGTGGCTCGATTATCTTATCAATACATGACAATTTTTGGCGACGATGATGGGATCTTAGAGGATTGTTACGGCAGAAAAGGTGAAAGACATCCTAAACAAGATTCACACGACGTCTCAAGATGCCAGATTTAAAGTAATCCGGTTCAAAATATCGGAAGAGTTCAGAAGTTTGTAGAGGGAACTGACTTTGAAGTGTATGCTGAACAGCTAGAATTCTTCTTGTGGCCAATGGAGTGACCGACCCGAAACAGACGAAAGCCATCCTGTTGTCTAATCTTCCCACTGAGACATACCAACTGGCGAAAGATTTAGTGGCCCCAACATCATTAAGAGAGGATTCTCTCACGTACGACACAATTGTAGAGCATCTCCAAAAGCAATTGAAGCCCGCAGAAATCTGCTCTAGTCGCCAGTACGAGTTTGATAACCCAGTGCGAAACGCAGGAGAAACGGTGAGTCAATATGTTGCTGCTCGAAAGCATCTAGCTACTGAATGCAAGTTTAATGAAGCCATGCGGTTGGAAAGGCTCCGAGATAGACTGGTTTCGGGAATTCGGGATAAGAAAATGATGTCAGAGCTTTTGAAACTCAAACTCGAGGAACTGACATTTGATATTGCGGTAGCGAAATGTATCGCCATTGAGCAATCGTACAAGGATGTTGAAGCTCCCCACGGGGGGAAAGAGTCAAACCCAGTTGATTTATTAGAGTCAGACCCAGTTGATTTGTTAGCTCAGTCAAGGCCAGACAAGAAGCTTAAACTTAATAGGGAAGCTAAGCCTCAGAGAAAAAGTCCGCTGAGCAAAGTTGCTACTGCTGTTTGGGCAATCATGACCATAAAGGTTGTCCGTACAAAAGGGAAAAATGTTACCACTGTAACAAGACAGGTCATATTAAAAGGGCCTGTAAAGCCAAGGAAAGGAAGGCACAGAGTACCTGACCCCAGTTAATTATATGGACAGTGATGATGGAGATAGTGATGACTACTTATGATCCCTTGAGGTGCATAACATGGACAACAAGGATCGCGTGATATGGGTCAGCCCGAGGTACAGGGAAGGGTGATCAAGATGGAACTAGACACAGGGTCGACTGTGTCTGTACTCCCATACAAGCAATATAAGGAACGATTTGGCCACATGAAACTAGCAAAGGGTGACATCACACTTAAAACCTACACTGGGAGAAAATAATGCCTAAGGGAGAGATGAAGTATAATGTCAAGTTCAAGGGCCAAGAAAAAGAGCTGACCCTACAAGTGGTTGAGACACCAGGGCCAGCATTGTTTGGGCATGATTGGCTTTCCAAAATTCAGCTGAACTGGGGTGAAATCAAAGCCCTTAAACTTAGCAAAACGCCGAAAGGGGGCATGCAACACAAAGTAGATCAGCTGTTGCAGAAGTATGAGTCCGTATTTTCTGAAGGTGTGGGCACACTTAAAGGCCACAAGGCTGATTTAAAGGTCGAGGAGAACTGTCAGCCTAGTTTTCATGAGCCGCGCCAGGTTCCATATGCACTTCGCCCCAAAGTAGAAGCAGAGTTGATAGGTCTAGAGAAGGACGGTATTCTGTCTAAAGTAGAATACAGTGAGTGGGCAACTCTGATTGTTCCAGTAGTTAAACGTAATGGATCAGTACGCGTTTGTGGCGACTTCAAAGTCTCAGTCAATCCAGTACTTCATGTGGAGCAGTATCCTCTACCCCATATAGAGGATATTTTTGCTAATTTGGCTGGAGGAAAGCATTTTAGCAAACTGGATCTGTGCCAAGCTTATCACCAAATGGAAGTGACGGAGGAGTCTAAGAAGTACCTCACAATTAACATGCACAAAGGCCTTTACCAATACAATTGGCTGGTTTTTGGTGTCACCTCTTGCCCAGTGATCTGGCAACGTGCCATAGACCAGGTTTTGCAGGGAGTACCTGACACCCAGTGTATCCTCGATGACATGATCATCACAGGTAAAACAGATGAAGAGCATTTAAAGAATTTAGAGAAACTCCTCAAGTGACTACAAGACGCAGGTCTTAAGCAAACAAAGAGAAGTGCAAGTTTTTCAGAGATAGAGTTCAGTTCTGTGGAAATGAGATTGACAGTGAAGGTCTCCACAAAACACAAGAGAAGATTGAGGCAGTAGTCAATGCACCTAGGCCCGAGAATGTGTCACAGCTTTGCTCATTCTTAGGACTCGTTAACTATTACAACCGCTTCCTGCCCAATGCGTCCACAGTTCTCCATCCACTACACCAGCTGCTAGAGCAAGATAGCGAATGGCAGTGGACTGAACAGTGCAAGTGAGCCTTTACCGAGGCTAAGTGCATGATAACGTGCTTACACACTACGATCCAGCATTGCCAGTTACGCTTGCATGTGATGCCTTGCTGACCGGCATCGGTGCTGTTCTCCCACACGTAATGCCTGATGGCAGTGAAAGGCCAGTAGCTTTTGCGTCCCGATCTTTGACCAAGACGGAGCGCAAGTATACACAGATCAACAAGGAAGCGTTGTCGATTGTGTGGGATGTTAAACGGTTCCATGTGTACCTCTATGGGAGGCGGTTCGCGCTTGTAACAGACCATAAACCCCTCACTGCCATTTTCCACTGAAAGAAAGGAGTTTCTGCCATGACTGCTGCGAGACTCCAGCGCTATGCATTGTTCCTGGCCGGTTTCGGCTACGACATAGAGTACAAGAGCATGACCAAGCACTGCAATGCTGACGGACTGTCTCGGCTTCCACCTCAGCAGACAGAGAGGGAGGAGACAGAAATGGATTCGTCGGAGGTGTTCCATGCGTCCAGTTTGAGCTGCTGCCGGTAACCAGCGAAGCAGTTGCTAGGGAAACACGTCAAGATTCAATCTTAGCAAGGGTCTACAAGTCTATTGTCAAAGGATGGTCTGTCCGCATGGATGGAGATAAGCCATACTATGAGCCGCGCAGTGAACTGACGGTTCACCAAGGCTGCGTTTTATGGGGAATCAGAGTTGTAATCCCCAATAAGCTGCAAGACAGGGTGTTGGAGGAGCTGCACGACGGTCATGTGGGGGTAGTGAAAATGAAGGCACTGGCGAGGAGCTATGTTTGGTGGCCTAATATCAGTGGCCAACTGGAAGAGCTAGCGAAAGGCTGTGATGGTGTCAGCTCTACCAGGGAATGCCTACTAAAGCACCACTGCATCCGTGGGAGTGGGCCACTGCCCCATGGCAACCATTACACATCGATTTTGCCGGTCCGTTCCAGAACTCAATGTTCTTAGTAGTTGTCAACGCACACATCAAGTGGCCAGAAGTGATTCCCTTGAGTTACACCACTACGAGTAAGGCCATTGAAGTCCTACATGATCTATTTGCCAGATTTGGAATTCCTGAACAGATTGTCAGCGATAATGGTCCACAATTTGCTTCTGAGGAGTTCCAGGCTTTCATCAAATCCAATGCATCCGCCATATCACATCAGCACCATATCGTCCAGCTACTAACAGTCTGGCTTAGAGGTTAGTACAGGCTTTCAAGCAAGCGTTGCATGCCATGTTTCAAAGCTCCAAGCCAGTGAAGGAGAAGTTGGCAAAGTTTCTTATAGCCTATAGGAATACTCTTCACTCAATGACTGGTAAGAGTCCGTCCCAGTTACTGCTAGGAAGACCGTTATGTACTCGCCTAGACCTGGTTAAACCCAACTTGAACCGAAAGATGGTTAACCAACAGCATCAGCAGGGCATCAAGGCAGCGAATGAGAAGGTAGACAGCAACGTCAGTTAGTGGTCGGTGACGCAGTAATGTCACAAGATTATCGAGGGGATCTGAAGTGGCGCTCAGGACTGATCGTCGAAAAGACAGGTCCACTGATGTAAGAGGTCCAGGTGGCACCAGGAATAGTATGGCACCGACTTATCGACCAGCTGAGGCCGACAGCCGTTGAGCCCACTGATGTACAAGGAGTTTGGCCCGATACTGTTGAAGCCAGCGAAGCAGAGGTGGTCAGCCCACCACCAGTGGCAATCCAACAGAGTGCACCACCCAGTATTGTTGGAACAGTTCCGGAGATACCCGTGGCAGATCAACCGGAGATGGCTTCCGTTCCAGCACCTGCAACTACCGATCCTCCAGACGCGACTCCAGCCAGCCCTGCGGTTCATGAGCGACAGTACCCCCAGAGAGTGCACAAAGCTCCACAGAGACTTGATCTCTGAACCGTATTAATTAGAGACACTACCAGACTACTGGACACTGTCTGTTTGATTTAGTTTGTTTATTTTTGAGATGGTAACTTAGGTATAGTTTACAAGCCAGGACTGATCATTTTGTGTGGAGGAGATGTTATGGTCTCCCTGTGGCATTTGCCAAATATGGAAATATGTAAATTAGATGTGTGCGTATACATGCGTACGCATATCTGTAATTAAACGTGTTTCTTGTGGACCGCCATGTTGCTTTGGTGTGGCTCAATTAGTCTTATCAATACATGCCAATTTACCATTAAAAAGTCACTAAAAAGGGAATGAATGAAATCGAGAAGAGCTAAAGATTGGAAGTGTAACAAAAGTATTTTTGGTTCTTGTCATCGATTTCATGTGTGATGTAATAAAAAAAAAGAAAATCACTCTTAACTCTACTATAAACATTTTACTAACAAATATTATAAAGGAACTCTTAGTTGCTTTGCTTTTGTACTACTAACAGTGTACTACCTACTACTAATAATAATAACAATAATGATAATAGTAACAATCGAATAGTACAAATTAAATTCTTAAGTAGATCTAAGGAACCGTAAAATTTATCACTTCATTTTACAGCCTTATTTGAATGAATATTTTGCAAAAATCTTTGCAGCAATCAATATAGAGATGGAAGCTTCTTGAGATTACAGTATGCAATGGACATGGCTATCATACAGTTGCAACCAAAAGAAATTCATCACATCTTATCACAGTGAATACGCGTGTGAGTAAAAAAACAGTTGATGGTACCTCTCACACTTGCCTTTCATAAACTAAGTATTTAGCCCATTTGAGGGTTTCAGCTGGTCAAAATCCCAGCAAGTTCACCTACCTGACCTGAAAAAATTCCAAATGGAAATTTTCTTGATGATGTGATAGGGCTCAAATATTTTAACCTTTTGGAATTTTTGAAATTCCATATTGACACCTTGCCAATACAACTGGAACATGAAATGCTTCTGGAAACCTTCAGTCCTTGCAAATCATTACTCAGTGTCTAAAGTAGCATATGATTTTTGTGATGGTACAGTAGTAGCCTAATGTTCGAGTGCTGGAATCTAAGTTGGGTTTGAGCCCTGGTTATTGTTATGTTCCTAGGCAAAAGACTTGACTCTCAGAATGCCTTTTCTCCCCCCAGGAGTACAGATCGGTGTTGGCAATTTGTTGAGCAGTCTGACAGATTGCTGTGGAGTAACCAAAGGTGGACTTGCATTTCATCCAGGGGAGAGGGGGTAGAAATACTTCTAGTCACTTCATGCTACAATAAACACAGTTAAACATCAGCAGCTACGAGCAAGTTAGGCTTTGGAGGCTTCATTGAGCTAATGAGAACAGTGAGCCCATTTTTGTGTGTGTCAACATTCACTCGTTAAGGTGTGCTTGACTCCTGGGCTGGATATCCCTCCATCAGGAGGAGTCTGGTGAGACTTGCGCAGCAGTTTATATATTCATATCTATTTTTTTTCTCTATTGCAGCAATTTCCTTTCCCAAATTATAGAACAGATTTTGCCATGGATGTGATTTCTCTTATGATGCCACTCTTAGTCATGTTAGGTTTCATGTATTCAGTTATGACGATTATCAAGGTATGTAATGAGTTGGGTTTTACTATCTAATTGTAAATTTCAAGGGAATACATAATTATTATAATACAACTGTCACAGGGATCATCACTTATATTACAATTAACATACTTAAAAAATTATATAATTATATAATATGAAATATAACTGATTGTTACAATTATCCTATTACATGTCTTATTAATTAGAGCTGAGAGATGATATCTGATTACAATAGAATGGAGTATTGCCTAGGCAACTATTTTGAGTTATTGTCTGTACTGTCCATTTTAGCAGTGTGCCAGGATTCTAGCTTTTCTGAACATGACACAATAGTTGCCCTTATCAAAAGACATAATTAATTATTAAAATGCGCCTAACCCAAAAAACTTTTTTTCGCTAAAACAATAAAGCTTATTTTGTGGAGTAATTAGCCGCAAAAATTTTTCGATTTGGTTAAATCTTTGATTTTCTATGGCTCATCAAAGTACGTGAAATTGCCGCCATTTTGGTTCATGACCGGGTTTAACGGAGAATGGGTCGAGGGCCGGATGTGACATCAAATCGAGAACAAGATCATTCTGATATTCGCATATTTACTTATTTCTGTGGGAAAGGCTGGAAAAGTTGTTCGAAAAAAATGCTAGCCAGGTGCGCTGTAGTGTGATGTAGCAACACAACAAACTTACAGGAGATGACTGCTCTTCATGCCATACCGTTTTATGGAGAGATGTCCTGAAGAGAAGAAACTTACAAAGTGATGGCTCGATTCATGCGATACAGCCGTCTAAGAGTTTGGTGATCTGTTCTATAAAGTATTTCAAACCAGATGATCTCACTCTATGCCTGGATTTTCAGAGAGAGGAAGGGATTTTGCTGACTCAGTGACTTAAGCAAGAGGAATTTGGAATAACCGCTTGTCCATCGATTCAAGCAGCTGTTGTTGCATCTGATCTGAGAAACAACAGCAGTCAGTCGGCAGTGACAGCCGACAGATAGTTTTGTATTTGCCCGCTACTAATCTTAAAACTCCATTTCTGAAGCCAGTATAATTCCTGGATATTCAGTAACATGCTTTAAGATAACATCAGCACCAATATCTTCAAGAACAAGATCACTCTTCTTTGAGTCTTGACAACCTTCTAACTCGCTTTAATATAATAATAACAACAATAACATTTGCTGATGTTTTGAAGGGAAGCGACGCTTCAATTTCCACACTCGCACGAAAAGAACACGAACATTGTGTCATGGGATAATCACTTTGATCTTCGTTGAACGAATGAAGTTATAATAATTTGAGAGAGTAAACGGACTTGACTTTTATTTATACGAAAGTACATGTATGTTAATGCGAGATCGAAGAATGCGCGAATTTAGTAAAATTTACATGCACCACATGCTACAGTCTCTTTGACTTCTACATATCATTGCCTTCGGGTCTGTCCATCAGAGCTCGTTCGAGTTCTTTGTCAGCATCCACTCATTTGTTTATCCATTCTTCATTGGCCAGAGAGTTGACAGCATACAAATCAGCTCGGCCGTCATCGTTTAACTATTCACTCACTGTTCACTTTGCTTTGTTGACAAGTGCGAGTCGTCATTCTCTTCAGCGATATAATAAATTTCGGAGTCTTCTGAGTCAAAGCTCATTTCAGAATAAGACGAAGTAGAAGATGTTGTTGATAAAAACAGAAATCTGTCGACTGTGGAGCCCCAGCGATAAACTTGTGCGGCAAAAAGGCTTCTACGCTCACGCATAGTAAAAGGCCCGACTGGGACAGCTGAAGCTTTCGTTCTCGAAGTGACGTCACGGCTTTACTCTCCCCAGACTCCCTATGCTCGGTCGTGAACCATACGAAGCTTGGTTTCAAGGGGGCACAGAAATTCGAGGATTTCACCAAATTGAAAAATTTTTGCGGTTAGTTACTCCACAAAACAAGCTTTATTGTTTTAGCGAAAAAAAATTTTGGGGGTTAGGTGCACTTTAAGTCAATGGAGTGATCATTGTGTCATGCATGGTTGGCAACATTTGAGCCCTTTGCGTACGTAGTTCATCAAAGATATGAAGAGAGGAGAGTTCACTTCCAGAAAAAAAATCATCCAAATGAAAACAAAATAAAAAAAACAAAGAACAAAAGAACAATATAAATTAATCAAGAAGATACTACTGACAACAATATGGAACTTTATAAATGCACCTTCAGTACAATGACCATGACAATAACAGAAATGATCAGGAACAGTAGATTTTTTGTGAACCATGCACACCAGTGAAGCCAGTTGGCCAGTCCCATCATCTTCATTGATTCTTTCAAACGATTCTGTTTCTCCAAAACCAGTTCCTAAATATAAAAAAGCCAATCCATTCAACTAGTTGTAATAGTGTCTCAATCAATAATTACATGTAATAGGATAATTGTAACAATCAGTTATTTCATATTATATAATTATATAATTTTTTAAGTATGTTAATTGTAATATAAGTGATGATCCCTGTGACAGTTGTATTATAATAATTATGTATTCCCTTGAAATTTACAATTAGATTGTAAAACCCAACTCATTACATACCTTGATAATCGTCATAACTGAATACATGAAACCTAACATGACTAAGAGTGGCATCATAAGAGAAATCACATCCATGGCAAAATCTGTTCTATAATTTGGGAAAGGAAATTGCTGCAATAGAGAAAAAAAATAGAATGATATGAATATATAAACTGCTACGCAAGTCTCACCAGACTCCTCCTGATGGAGGGATATCCAGCCCAGGAGTCAAGCACACCTTAAAGAGTGAATGTTGACACACACAAAAATGGGCTCACTGTTCTCATTAGCTCAATGAAGCCTCCAAAGCCTAACTTGCTCATAGCTGTTGATGTGTAACTGTGTTTATTGTAGCATGAAGTGATTACAAGTATTTCTACCCCCTCTCCCCTGGATGAAATGCAAGTCCACCTTTGGTTACTCCACAGCAATCTGTCAGACTGCCCCAACAAATTGCCAACACCGATCTGTACTCCTGGGGGGAGAAAAGGCATTCTGAGAGTCAAGTCTTTTGCCTAGGAACATAACAATAACCAGGGCTCAAACCCAACTTAGATTCCAGCACTCGAACATTAGGCTACTACTGTGCCATCACAAAAATTATATGCCACTTTAGACACTGAGTATTGATTTGCAAGGACTGAAGGTCTCCAGAAGCATTTCATGTTCCAGTTGTATTGGCAAGGTGTCAATATGGAATTTCAAAAATTCCAAAAGGTTAAAATATTTGAGCCCTATCAAATCATCAAGAAAATTTCCATTTGGAATTTTTTTCAGGTCAGGTAGGTGAACTTGCTGGGATTTTGACCAGCTGAAACCCCTCAAATGGGCTAAATACTTAGTTTATGAAAGGCAAGTGTGAGAGGTACCATCAACTGTTTTTTTACTCACACGCGTATTCACTGTGATAAGATGTGATGAATTTCTTTTGGTTTGCAACTGTATGATAGCCATGTCCATTGCATACTGTAATCTCAAGAAGCTTCCATCTCTATATTGATTGCTGCAAAGATTTTTGCAAAATATTCATTCAAATAAGGCTGTAAAACGAAGTGATAAATTTTACGGTTCCTTAGATCTACTTAAGAATTTAATTTGTACTATTCGATTGTTACTATTATCATTATTGTTATTATTATTAGTAGTAGGTAGTACACTGTTAGTAGTACAAAAGCAAAGCAACTAAGAGTTCCTTTATAATATTTGTTAGTAAAATGTTTATAGTAGAGTTAAGAGTGATTTTCTTTTTTTTTATTACATCACACATGAAATCGATGACAAGAACCAAAAATACTTTTGTTACACTTCCAATCTTTAGCTCTTCTCAATTTCATTCATTCCCTTTTTAGTGACTTTTTAATAGTAAATTGGCATGTATTGATAAGACTAATTGAGCCACACCAAAGCAACATGGCGGTCCACAAGAAACACGTTTAATTACAGATATGCGTACGCATGTATACGCACACATCTAATTTACATATTTCCATATTTGGCAAATGCCACAGGGAGACCATAACATCTCCTCCACACAAAATGATCAGTCCTGGCTTGTAAACTATACCTAAGTTACCATCTCAAAAATAAACAAACTAAATCAAACAGACAGTGTCCAGTAGTCTGGTAGTGTCTCTAATTAATACGGTTCAGAGATCAAGTCTCTGTGGAGCTTTGTGCACTCTCTGGGGGTACTGTCGCTCATGAACCGCAGGGCTGGCTGGAGTCGCGTCTGGAGGATCGGTAGTTGCAGGTGCTGGAACGGAAGCCATCTCCCGTTGATCTGCCACGGGTATCTCCGGAACTGTTCCAACAATACTGGGTGGTGCACTCTGTTGGATTGCCACTGGTGGTGGGCTGACCACCTCTGCTTCGCTGGCTTCAACAGTATCGGGCCAAACTCCTTGTACATCAGTGGGCTCAACGGCTGTCGGCCTCAGCTGGTCGATATGTCGGTGCCATACTATTCCTGGTGCCACCTGGACCTCTTACCACAGTGGACCTGTCTTTTTGACGATCAGTCCTGAGCGCCACTTCAGATCCCCTCGATAATCTTGTGACATTACTGCGTCACCGACCACTAACTGACGTTGCTGTCTACCCTTCTCATTCGCTGCCTTGATGCCCTGCTGATGCTGTTGGTTAACCATCTTTCGGTTCAAGTTGGGTTTAACCAGGTCTAGGCGAGTACATAACGGTCTTCCTAGCAGTAACTGGGACGGACTCTTACCAGTCATTGAGTGAAGAGTATTCCTATAGGCTATAAGAAACTTTGCCAACTTCTCCTTCACTGGCTTGGAGCTTTGAAACATGGCATGCAACGCTTGCTTTAAAGCCTGTACTAACCTCTAAGCCAGACTGTTAGTAGCTGGATGATATGGTGCTGATGTGATATGGCGGATGCATTGGATTTGATGAAAGCCTGGAACTCCTCAGAAGCAAATTGTGGACCATTATCGCTGACAATCTGTTCAGGAATTCCAAATCTGGCAAATAGATCATGTAGGACTCCTTCACTAGATCATGTATGGCCTTACTCGTAGTGGTGTAACTCAAGGGAATCACTTCTGGCCACTTGATGTGTGCGTTGACAACTACTAAGAACATTGAGTTCTGGAACGGACTGGCAAAAATCGATGTGTAATGGTTGCCATGGGGCAGTGGCCCACTCCCACGGATGCAGTGGTGCTTTAGTAGGCATTCTCTGGTAGAGCTGACACCCATCACAGCCTTTCGCTAGCTCTTCCAGTTGGCCACTGATATTAGGCCACCAAACATAGCTCCTCGCCAGTGCCTTCATTTTCACTACCCCCAGATGACCGTCGTGCAGCTCCTCCAACACCCTGTCTTGCAGCTTATTGGGGATTACAACTCTGATTCCCCATAAAATGCAGCCTTGGTGAACCGTCAGTTCACTGCGCGGCTCATAGTATGGCTTATCTCCATCTATGCGGACAGACCATCCTTTGACAATAGACTTGTAGACCCTTGCTAAGATTGAATCTTGACGTGTTTCCCTAGCAACTGCTTCGCTGGTTACCGGCAGCAGCTCAAACTGGGTGCATGGAACACCTCCGACGAATCCATTTCTGTCTCCTCCCTCTCTGTCTGCTGAGGTGGAAGCCGAGACAGTCCGTCAGCATTGCAGTGCTTGGTCATGCTCTTGTACTCTCTGTCGTAGTCGAAACCAGCCAGGAACAATGCATAGCGCTGGAGTCTCGCAGCAGTCATGGCAGAAACTCCCTTCTTTCAGTGGAAAATGGCAGTGAGGGGTTTATGGTCTGTTACAAGCGCGAACCGCCTCCCATAGAGGTACACATGGAACCATTTAACATCCCACACAATCGACAACGCTTCCTTGTTGATCTGTGTATAGTTGCGCTCCGTCTTGGTCAAAGATCGGGACGCAAAAGCTACTGGCCTTTCACTGCCATCAGGCATTACGTGTGGGAGAACAGCACCGATGCCGGTCAGCAAGGCATCACATGCAAGCGTAACTGGCAATGCTGGATCGTAGTGTGTAAGCACGTTATCATGCACTTAGCCTCGTAAAGGCTCACTTGCACTGTTCAGTCCACTGCCATTCGCTATCTTGCTCTAGCAGCTGGTGTAGTGGATGGAGAACTGTGGACGCATTGGGCAGGAAGCGGTTGTAATAGTTAACAAGTCCTAAGAATGAGCGAAGCTGTGACACATTCTCGGGCCTAGGTGCATTGACTACTGCCTCAATCTTCTCTTGTGTTTTGTGGAGACCTTCACTGTCAATCTCATTTCCACAGAACTGAACTCTATCTCTGAAAAACTTGCACTTCTCTTTGTTTGCTTTAAGACCTGCGTCTTGTAGTCGCTTGAGGAGTTTCTCTAAATTCTTTAAATGCTCTTCATCTGTTTTACCTGTGATGATCATGTCATCGAGGATACACTGGGTGTCAGGTACTCCTGCAAAACCTGGTCTATGGCACGTTGCCAGATCACTGGGCAATAGGTGACACCAAAAACCAGCCAATTGTATTGGTAAAGGCCTTTGTGCATGTTAATTGTGAGGTACTTCTTAGACTCCTCCGTCACTTCCATTTGGTGATAAGCTTGGCACAGATCCAGTTTGCTAAAATGCTTTCCTCCAGCCAAATTAGCAAAAATATCCTCTATATGGGGTAGAGGATACTGCTCCACATGAAGTACTGGATTGACTGAGACTTTGAAGTCGCCACAAACGCGTACTGATCCATTACGTTTAACTACTGGAACAATCAGAGTTGCCCACTCACTGTATTCTACTTTAGACAGAATACCGTCCTTCTCTAGACCTATCAACTCTGCTTCTACTTTGGGGCGAAGTGCATATGGAACCTGGCGCGGCTCATGAAAACTAGGCTGACAGTTCTCCTCGACCTTTAAATCAGCCTTGTGGCCTTTAAGTGTGCCCACACCTTCAGAAAATACGGACTCATACTTCTGTAACAGCTGATCTACTTTGTGTTGCATGCCCCCTTTCGGCGTTTTGCTAAGTTTAAGGGCTTTGATTTCACCCCAGTTCAGCTGAATTTTGGAAAGCCAATCATGCCCAAACAATGCTGGCCCTGGTGTCTCAACCACTTGTAGGGTCAGCTCTTTTTCTTGGCCCTTGAACTTGACATTATACTTCATCTCTCCCTTAGGCATTATTTTCTCCCCAGTGTAGGTTTTAAGTGTGATGTCACCCTTTGCTAGTTTCATGTGGCCAAATCGTTCCTTATATTGCTTGTATGGGAGTACAGACACAGTCGACCCTGTGTCTAGTTCCATCTTGATCACCCTTCCCTGTACCTCAGGCTGACCCATATCACGCGATCCTTGTTGTCCATGTTATGCACCTCAAGGGATCCTAAGTAGTCATCACTATCTCCATCATCAAGTTCCATATAATTAACTGGGGGTCAGGTACTCTGTGCCTTCCTTTCCTTGGCTTTACAGGCCCTTTTAATATGACCTGTCTTGTTACAGTGGTAACATTTTTCCCTTTTGTATGGACAACCTTTATGGTCATGATTGCCCAAACAGCAGTAGCAACTTTGCTCAGCGGACTTTTTCTCTGTAGGCTTAGCTTCCCTATTAAGTTTAAGCTTCTTGTCTGGCCTTGACTGAGCTAACAAATCAACTGAGTCTGACTCTAATAAATCAACTGGGTTTGACTCTTTCCCCCCGTGGAGAGCTTCAACATCCTTGTACGATTGCTCAATGGCGATACATTTCGCTACCGCAATATCAAATGTCAGTTCCTCGAGTTTGAGTTTCAAAAGCTCTGACATCATTTTCTTATCCCGAATTCCTGAAACCAGTCTATCTCGGAGCCTTTCCAACCGCATGGCTTCATTAAACTTGCATTCAGTAGCTAGATGCTTTCAAGCAGCAACATATTGACTCACCGTTTCTCCTGCGTTTCGCACTGGGTTATCAAACTCGTACCTGGCGACTAGGGCAGATTTCTGGGGCTTCAATTGCTTTTGGAGATGCTCTACAATTGTGTCGTACGTGAGAGAATCCTCTCTTAATGATGTTGGGGCCACTAAATCTTTCGCCAGTTGGTATGTCTCAGTGGGAAGATTAGACAACAGGATGGCTTTCGTCTGTTTCGGGTCGGTCACTCCATTGGCCACAAGAAGAATTCTAGCTGTTCAGCATACACTTCAAAGTCAGTTCCCTCTACAAACTTCTGAACTCTTCCGATATTTTGAACCGGATTACTTTAATCTGGCATCTTGAGACGTCGTGTGAATCTTGTTTAGGATGTCTTTCAC
>JAHPZR010044527.1:0-13048 GCA_019787425.1 Platygyra sinensis
CTTGTAAAGCCCTGTATCAGGTATGTTAACTGTTTACAGTAGGTCTTGTACACTCTTGTAGCAGAGTTTGCAAACTCGTTGCTACCCAGGTTTGTAAACTTGTAATATAGGTTTTGGTAAATTCTTTTAGAGGTTTGTACACCCTTTAGTAGGTTTGTACACCCTTGAAGTAGGTTTATACACCATTGTATAGTTTGGAAAAGTCTTGTGTAGGTTCTTGTACACCCTTGTAGGAGGTTTGTAAACTCTTGTAAGCAGGTTTGTAAACTTTGTAATAGCGTTTGTAAATTCTTGTAGTAGGTTTGTACACCCTTGTAGTAGTTTGTACACCCGTTGTAGTAGGTTTGGTACACCCTTGTAGTAGCTTTGTACACCCTTGTAGTAGGCTTTGTACAACCCTTGTAGTAGGTTGGTACACCATTGTAGTAGGTTTGTAACACCCTTGTAGTAGGTTTGTCACCCTTGTAGTAGGTTTGAATGAAAAATCTTGTACTAGTTTTTAAAACGTGTATTAGGTGTGTAAACCCTCTGTACCAGCTTTGCCGTGCAGTTCGTCAATAAAAAACTGGTGGAAATTGTCTTAACATATTAATGATCTTTGAAGTGCCAGTAACATCCAAACGTTTTCCCCAAATATAAATCTCCTTTCTCTCCTGATCACCCTGCCAAAAAAAATTATCGTTGTAGCTATTTTCGTAAGCTGCGTTAGTTTTGCCATGAATTTGTAAAGTAAGTAAATTTGCCCTTTCCCTGTTGACGACGGAGGAATAGAGGAGAATGGGTAACGAGTTGGCTTCGGACGTTCAGTTCGGGAATAACAATATTTTGTTTTGAGGAAGAATATAGCGAAACATGCCATAGCGTTTGTCGAAATCGTTGCGAATGCAAGAATACATGTTGTGGGAGGCTGTAGCAATACAGGATGCGTAGGAAATAGGTATCTTCTTCGTTCAATACCGTATCTCCAGAAAACTTGACCAGAAACGAGGAAAAGACACCAAAGAAGTGCGTTTGTTTGCGTGTTTATGTTGAAATAATGGTAATATACAGTATTTTAAGGGACTTAATTTGTCTTTAAATACTGTATATTTTAAGGGACTTAATTTGTCTTACTGAGAAGCAGACCGCCAGAGCCAGTTAAGAACAAGGATGGCGTTATCATCACCAAAGAACAAAATCAAAGAGCGAGGTGGGTGGAGCATTTCCGAGACATATATATTGAATAGACCACCTCCCACAGAAATGCCAAACATCACTGCTACTGGAGAGCACTTACTCAATGTTACTGTTAACCCACCATCTAAAGCAGAAATTGAGCGCGTGTTGAAGCAGTTAAAGAATGGGAAAGCAGCAGGTCCAGATGGTATCCCCCTGAAGCTCTCAAAGTAGACCCAAAAACTACAACAGCGATGTTACACCCGCTTTTTCTTCAGATCTGGGAGACAGAGAGGGTTCCAACCGAATGGAAGAATGGTTATCTTGTCAAGCTGCCCCAAAAAAGAGGATCTGGGGCTCTGCAAGAATTGGAGAGGAATCATGCTCCTCTCAGTCCCCAGAAAGGTTTTCTGCCGAATTATTCTCGAGAGGCTGAAACATGCCCTAGACCGCAAATTGCGTTGTGAGCAGGCAGGGTTTAGGAAAGACAAATTGCAGCCCGGAGGATAATAATCGAACGATCTACAGAATGGCAGACTCCATTATACACGAACTTTATCGACTTCGAAAAAGCTTTCGATAGTGTTGACAGGAACGTCATCTGGCAACTCATGGGTCACTATGGAGTTCCACCAAAATTTATCAAACTGATCCGGGAGCTTTATGAAGCCTCGTCCTGTCAAGTTATCCACAACGGGAAGCTGTCAGAGCCATTTGAACTGAACACGGGAGTCCGACAAGGCTACTTGCTGTCACCAATGTCTTTCATAATGGTTGTTGACTGGAGTTATGAGGAAAGAGGTAGAGAGTTCAGGGAAAAACAGGTATACAATGGACACTTACAACTCAACTCCATGACCTGGACTTTGCAGATGACATATGTCTTCTATCCCAGAATCTGCAACATATGCAAATCAAGACCGAGCACCTTGCATTAGCGGCAGAGAAAACCGGCCTCAGGATCAGCAAAGAAAAGACCAAAGTTATGAGAGCTAATAGCAAACGGCTGGAGAAGATCAAGCTGAGAGATGAAGAATTGGAGGATGTTCATATTTTTACCTATTTAGGGAGCGTCGTGACATCAGACGGAGGAGCGGATGAGTATGTAAAAAGCAGGATAGGCAAAGCAAGACAGGCCTTTAACACCCTAAGACCAGTGTGGAACTCTACATCAATATCCACTAAAACGAAGCTAAGAATCTTTACTACCAATGTGAAGTCAGTTCTCCTTTATGGTTCCCAGACCTGGAGAGTCACAAGATCCATATCCAACAAGCTACAAACCTTCATTAATAAATGTCTGAGAAAGATCCTAAAGATATACTGGCCAGAAAAAATCAGCAACAGGGAACTTTGGGCACGAACAGGGCAAGAATGTGTTCCAGAAGAGATCGCAAGGCGCAAATGGAATTGGATCGGACACACTTTGCGGAAGCCAACATCTGACAAAACCAGGCAGGCCCTGGAGTGGAATCCGCAAGGCAAAAGGAAGGTAGGAAGACCAGTGAAAACCTGGAGGAGGTCAGTAGAAGAGGAGCTCAAACAAGCCAACATCCCCTGGAATACGGCAAAAAGAACAGCCGCAAACAGAGTCCGCTGGCGCAGTACAGTGTCCGCCCTTTGTTCCACGAGAACCCAATGGTCTAAACTAACTACTTAATTTGTCTTACTATATTGTGCCCTTCTTCATTTGGAGATTACTAAACCACGAAACAACAACTTTTCTTCTCCACTTTTTTCATTGATCAACGAAATTAAAAAAAAAATGATATAGTTTTCATTATTAGAGACCTTTTATGAAGCTATACAGTAGAGGAGTTTTTCTAACTGTGAATCTACACGAAGTAAATTCGATTTTTCTGCATTACGTTGCCTACAAAAATCATCAAAATTCGTTCCACAGTTTAGCAAGACAAAGTCCTACAAACTATTAAATAAATGAGATAACGGTCAATGTATAAAACGCAGACTACATACTGCAGACCGGGGATAAAATGCAAACCGCAGACTGCAGACCAAGGGTAAAATGCAGAGTGAGGGTAAAATAGAATATTGATGATCAAATAAACACTTGAGAGTGTTCTTACACTTACCCAATCTCGTTCCCCTTGACCAGCGGTCAGAAAACGAGAGCTCTGGGAGCAACCATTTTGAAATAACAAAGGAAATAACCGAATTCTGCCCATCCGGTTTCACGCAGTCTGCATCTATGGCGCATGCCTGAAATGGTTGCTCTTAGAGCTCTCGATTCCTGCCGCAAGCCAGAAGGATCGTGGGCTCTGGGACGAGAATGACACTTACCCGTAATTTTTTTTCCAAAATCCCGAAAACTCAAACCAAAAAGCGTTTCCTAGCCTTAGTTAAACACTATATTATCAACATCGAGTTCTTGAATGCCCCATTTTGTTGTACCAAGTTTCCCACAAGGGTCCGAACTAATCCTAATTCTATGCATCTTACCTTACGTGTTGAATTTTGTTCACACGATTAGGTCTGCGGCCGACCAACTCTTGCAGCGCATTTCCTTCATCCTGTTTTCATCGACAAAGTCTTATTATTATCCAACTGCACTTCGTAGAGTACAAATAACTCCAAAAACAAGAACAAATATCACGCGGTATTTGTACTCCATAGAACCGGTTAGCCAGGTTTGTTTCCTGTTGACCAATCAGTTAGCTGGATTACCCGCACCTCCGTTCCTCTTAGCTTCGCATACTTCAGTCACGCATTCCCCGTAAATAATTATCTGCTAAATTCGCTCGCAAGGACACAACAATTTGGCGTGTTTGATAATAAATCTCTTATTAGACGTTTTGTTGTGTAGAATCGCTGAGAATTTTCGCGCGTTGTTTGTATTTTGACTCGCCCTACGGGCTCGTCAAAATAGAGCACAACTCGTAAAAATACTCAGCGATACTACACAACAAAACGTCTAATAAGATATATATAATTATATATTAACGTTTAAACCAGCGGGTGTCTTCGGTGCTTCAAATGGCCTTGAAATTGTTCTGAGCAAAAGGCAAGCAAAACACGAGAGCACAACAACAGGACAACCTAAACTTGTAGGTATTGAGCCTAGTTTGTGCATCAAAGACATTCAATCTTTCTACTCGACTTTAATACTCGACGTCATTTTACTTGTACGAAAACTCTTTATTTTATCGTTATGACTCGTGTTTTATTATTATTATCATTATCATTATCATTATCATTATCACTATCACTATCATTATCATTATCATTATCATTATCATTATCATTGTTATTATTATTATTATTTTATTTTATCCTCAGTATGCATTTTACCCCTGGTCTGCAGTCTGCTTTGTAATCTAACAGCCTACAAAAAAACAGACTTAAAAAACTACATTTAATACTTAAGGTGGCTCAATAGGGTTATGCAAGATTACGAAGCGCGCGCCAGTGGCCTCAATCGAAAGTTAATATTCTCGTTCTTTTTGCTATTTTCCTAATCAAAGCTACTGAAACATAACAAACAAGGGCCAAAGTTTGCTGTTCAACAGTCACCTCTGATATCAAGGCTTTTAGTCTCAAATTAAAACTACTCAAACATCGCCATTTTTTGTCGTCTTTTTGGCTTTGATTTCAATTTTCTTCAATTTCCTTCGGTAAAATTTTCTGATATGCTCAAACCGGGTAGAGTCTGGCAAGACGAAACTTTTAAAGTCGAAAAAAGTAGGGGTTGTCAAGGTAGTTTTTTCGTTTTTAGCATTTTTGTGTTTTTTTTTTGCTGAGCGAAAACCTTGTCTTACAAATTTTTCTGATAAATTGAAAGCAAAGAAAGCTATTAAGGAATAACTTCTCTGCCAAATCTTAAGGAATTTCACCGAAGGAAATTCGAGAAATCTGATAAGGATTTTTCTATTTTTTTCACCTCAATGGCAATTACGTCATCAGAATAGGAACTCGCCAAGATCGCTATGTGAGCATGCGCGAATTTTCGAACCACGCGGTTTTGTCGATGAGCGACTCGACAATGGCGGTCCCATCAAAATACACACAAGACCTTTCCGTCCAAATCATTTTCTTTACGTTTTCTTTTAAATGGTTTCTCTGTTTCTACTTATGGGCTGTAATTTGAGCTATATTGTTGACTTGTTCGCTGCTTTGCATGAGCTTGCGTCAGCTAGCGCGCGCACATTACTAAAGCTCGCATCATCGGTGCCCGCGCTCTTAAAACCCTATTGAGCCACCACCTTAAATCAAACTTTCTTTACATTTTTAATAATAGCTACAAACAGTTACAAAAATGTTGAGACACTGTGACAAAAGTGGCTTTACTTAGTTCAGTCTATTATTCGGAAATTGCAAATTTGTCACAGAAGAACATTTAGCCCCCCTTTCCCCGTTTCAATGTTGTCCATCTAAGTTTTGTACGTCATATTGCATAGCTAGCAACATTGGGAAGGGGGGAAGAAAGATTACACGCGATAGCTCGGTGAAGAGTTTTCTCACGTCGTTAAGGTAGGATGTGTCAACTACTTTTGCAACTGGTTGTAGCGGTCAAGCAATGTACAGTAAGCGGTGTTAGAACTGTGCAAATGAAAGCAAGCGAGAAACCCAACTTAGGGCGCGTTCGTTTGGGATCAATCCGGAACAGGAATAATTGGAATAATGTGAGTAAGCGTTTGCTTGTGAGCTATTCTCATTCCGGAATACCTGGATTTCCACTCCGACTAGTCTGCTCGCAGGAGCAGAATAGCCGGAATATATGCCGGAATATAATCTTATTCCGGAATATCCCAAACGAACGCGCCCTTAGTGCAACGGAGTCAATTTAGGTTGTTAAACCAATCACAGGCTATCAAGCTCACGCTACCATCCCGAGAAAACAATCCCATAAACTCGGGTGAGAATTCGGGTTACGTTAAGAAACGCTCTCCGCGACCCGAGAAGTCCACCGGAATAAAGCCCCGAAACTGAGTTTTCAGGCCCAAAACGTTTCAAGAAACTCACACCCCTCAGGTCACACTCGGGCACTCGCACGTGGGGAAGAATGCATATGTTCGACAGAAACTCTGGCGAGTACTTTATGTTTATTCATGATCACTTTAATTAGAGTTCTAATTATTTGTGGCATTTCCTCTTATAGCTTGTTTTTTGTTTTTTATTTTGTTTCATGTAAGACATCACAAAATGTAAACATTTCGCAACTACTTACATGAAGTAAATACAACCGCCATTATGGATACGAAGCGGTCGAAGCTTAATACTTCGTTCTTTCTCATATCACTTCATGAAACAACTTCACAGCGGTAAAAGTCAATGAAGCTGTTGGAAAAAGAATTTGAAAGGTCTCAAAGATAAGGTATGTGGTTCTTAACAAATAACATCGATTCGCATTTCATCGAGTGAGCCGTTTATAATGTTTATAAACATTAGGGTTCAGCTCTCTGACACCAGTGACACTTTTTAATTTTGAAGTTATTTCAGGGAATTTTTTTAAAAAAAGTATTAGAAATAATTGCAAATTAGTAAATTTGGAGTAAACATATGAAGTGTGTTGTTGTTATTGAAATTGCAATCATTATTGGGGAATAGGAATGTAGAAGTTAGGTCGATATGTATTAGCAAAGGAGTTAAAAATTTTTTTGTTCATTTTTCTCATGCAATTATATATTAGGAATTTGATGGCAAACATTTCTTCAGTGAAAGCAAGTTTGATATGAATGTCAAGAGGGAGCAGAGGGATCTTATGTAAATCATTTTGATCTCAGGATGTGAAGTGTCAAACGTATTCTGAACCTGGAAGCCATCGGCAGGAGTATCGGAAAACAATGTTCTGGGCCAGTGCTGGGAGGGACCTTGTCCGATCCTCTTACGCTCGATAAAAATGGTAACTTGAAATACAGAATGAAAAAAAAAGTTCAGTTTTGACTGTCCATTTTGTGCCAACATCAAACAAAGCAGGGAACAAATTTTGTTGATTGTCCAGTGTCTTTTTTGGGCAGAATTTACACATTGGTATTCTTCTCTTTGCAAAAACAAAAACCTCTCCAATCCATATATGAAATTATGTATAGTGTTTTAAATTCATTTTGTTTAACCCTAAAGCACCTTATTCTTATTGGCAAATCCTTTTCTACATTTTACTCCCTTAATAGTGAGAGATACCAATTTGCGGATTTCACCACCCTTGTGCAGGGAAAATTACAGCTTGAAAAATATATCGCCATGTCAGCCAACAAATACAGTTTCTTCAAGATAATTTGTTCCAAATAATTCTGATCTGATTATCGAGGCCCATAAACAAACACTTTTAGTCCAATGTTGCCTTTTCTTGTATTAAAAAAGTGAAGAAAACCCGTAGGCTTCCCACCGCTACCCTTTTATTTTCATTTCTTTCTTTTTTGTTTCTTTGTTTCTCCTTCTGTAAGTGAATATGTTTAAAGGTCAGATGCAACGAAGTTGGACCCACCTTGATTTAAGTTAAAATGAAAGATAATAACGTGAATAATCAAAATCCGAAGCTTAAACGATTTAGTCGAGAGGTCACTGAGGTATCCCAACTAAAAGCAGGCTAGCTTTTTTTCTTCTTGTCACAAAAACGGGGGACTTCGGTGTGGGCGAAACTTCGGAAAAGTTATCAGAAAAAGTCATCTTGTGACGTAATATCCTGACGAGCTTCGCCCAGCTAGAAGAGCGCGAATACAAAACTTCAGGACAGCCAAATATGGTTGTTTTGTTCCGCAATTTGATTGGCAGTACTTCTTCCAAATGCTGGAAGTGAGCTTTTTTCCCTGTCCCTCTCAAAGCTGAGAAGTGTTGTAAAGAATGGTCAAGACTTATGAAAATTAAAGATTTTACGCAAACTGCTGCATCTAACTTTGCTCTGATTATTTTTCTCCTCAATGCTTCGAGCAAGATCTCGCATTTAAGGGCAACACTTGAAATTTTCACGACAGCAGACACTCCCGACCGGTTGGATTTGTCACACAGTTTCCTCAAATCAAATGCCACCTACACGTTATATAAAACAACAAAAACAAGGCTAATACTAAACCACTCGCAACTGCAAAAACACTTAGTGCATGATGCACTGACGTTTTTAAGCAAAACAAAAAGTAAAAAAGGAAAGGAACAACAACAGCTCTAAATTATTAATACCAAAAACTGCTAATCTTGATTGTTTACTCCAAATTTACTAATTTGCAATTATTTCTAATACTTTTTTTAAAAAAATTCCCTGAAATAACTTCAAAATTAAAAAGTGTCACTGGTGTCAGAGAGCTGAACCCTAATGTTTATAAACATTATAAACGGCTCACTCGATGAAATGCGAATCGATGTTATTTGTTAAGAACCACATACCTTATCTTTGAGACCTTTCAAATTCTTTTTCCAACAGCTTCATTGACTTTTACCGCTGTGAAGTTGTTTCATGAAGTGATATGAGAAAGAACGAAGTATTAAGCTTCGACCGCTTCGTATCCATAATGGCGGTTGTATTTACTTCATGTAAGTAGTTGCGAAATGTTTACATTTTGTGATGTCTTACATGAAACAAAATAAAAAACAAAAAACAAGCTATAAGAGGAAATGCCACAAATAATTAGAACTCTAATTAAAGTGATCATGAATAAACATAAAGTACTCGCCAGAGTTTCTGTCGAACATATGCATTCTTCCCCACGTGCGAGTGCCCGAGTGTGACCTGAGGGGTGTGAGTTTCTTGAAACGTTTTGGGCCTGAAAACTCAGTTTCGGGGCTTTATTCCGGTGGACTTCTCGGGTCGCGGAGAGCGTTTCTTAACGTAACCCGAATTCTCACCCGAGTTTATGGGATTGTTTTCTCGGGATGGTAGCGTGAGCTTGATAGCCTGTGATTGGTTTAACAACCTAAATTGACTCCGTTGCACTAAGGGCGCGTTCGTTTGGGATATTCCGGAATAAGATTATATTCCGGCATATATTCCGGCTATTCTGCTCCTGCGAGCAGACTAGTCGGAGTGGAAATCCAGGTATTCCGGAATGAGAATAGCTCACAAGCAAACGCTTACTCACATTATTCCAATTATTCCTGTTCCGGATTGATCCCAAACGAACGCGCCCTAAGTTGGGTTTCTCGCTTGCTTTCATTTGCACAGTTCTAACACCGCTTACTGTACATTGCTTGACCGCTACAACCAGTTGCAAAAGTAGTTGACACATCCTACCTTAACGACGTGAGAAAACTCTTCACCGAGCTATCGCGTGTAATCTTTCTTCCCCCCTTCCCAATGTTGCTAGCTATGCAATATGACGTACAAAACTTAGATGGACAACATTGAAACGGGGAAAGGGGGGCTAAATGTTCTTCTGTGACAAATTTGCAATTTCCGAATAATAGACTGAACTAAGTAAAGCCACTTTTGTCACAGTGTCTCAACATTTTTGTAACTGTTTGTAGCTATTATTAAAAATGTAAAGAAAGTTTGATTTAAGGTGGTGGCTCAATAGGGTTTTAAGAGCGCGGGCACCGATGATGCGAGCTTTAGTAATGTGCGCGCGCTAGCTGACGCAAGCTCATGCAAAGCAGCGAACAAGTCAACAATATAGCTCAAATTACAGCCCATAAGTAGAAACAGAGAAACCATTTAAAAGAAAACGTAAAGAAAATGATTTGGACGGAAAGGTCTTGTGTGTATTTTGATGGGACCGCCATTGTCGAGTCGCTCATCGACAAAACCGCGTGGTTCGAAAATTCGCGCATGCTCACATAGCGATCTTGGCGAGTTCCTATTCTGATGACGTAATTGCCATTGAGGTGAAAAAAATAGAAAAATCCTTATCAGATTTCTCGAATTTCCTTCGGTGAAATTCCTTAAGATTTGGCAGAGAAGTTATTCCTTAATAGCTTTCTTTGCTTTCAATTTATCAGAAAAATTTGTAAGACAAGGTTTTCGCTCAGCAAAAAAAAAACACAAAAATGCTAAAAACGAAAAAACTACCTTGACAACCCCTACTTTTTTCGACTTTAAAAGTTTCGTCTTGCCAGACTCTACCCGGTTTGAGCATATCAGAAAATTTTACCGAAGGAAATTGAAGAAAATTGAAATCAAAGCCAAAAAGACGACAAAAAATGGCGATGTTTGAGTAGTTTTAATTTGAGACTAAAAGCCTTGATATCAGAGGTGACTGTTGAACAGCAAACTTTGGCCCTTGTTTGTTATGTTTCAGTAGCTTTGATTAGGAAAATAGCAAAAAGAACGAGAATATTAACTTTCGATTGAGGCCACTGGCGCGCGCTTCGTAATCTTGCATAACCCTATTGAGCCACCTTAAGTATTAAATGTAGTTTTTTAAGTCTGTTTTTTTGTAGGCTGTTAGATTACAAAGCAGACTGCAGACCAGGGGTAAAATGCATACTGAGGATAAAATAAAATAATAATAATAATAACAATGATAATGATAATGATAATGATAATGATAATGATAGTGATAGTGATAATGATAATGATAATGATAATGATAATAATAATAAAACACGAGTCATAACGATAAAATAAAGAGTTTTCGTACAAGTAAAATGACGTCGAGTATTAAAGTCGAGTAGAAAGATTGAATGTCTTTGATGCACAAACTAGGCTCAATACCTACAAGTTTAGGTTGTCCTGTTGTTGTGCTCTCGTGTTTTGCTTGCCTTTTGCTCAGAACAATTTCAAGGCCATTTGAAGCACCGAAGACACCCGCTGGTTTAAACGTTAATATATAATTATATATATCTTATTAGACGTTTTGTTGTGTAGTATCGCTGAGTATTTTTACGAGTTGTGCTCTATTTTGACGAGCCCGTAGGGCGAGTCAAAATACAAACAACGCGCGAAAATTCTCAGCGATTCTACACAACAAAACGTCTAATAAGAGATTTATTATCAAACACGCCAAATTGTTGTGTCCTTGCGAGCGAATTTAGCAGATAATTATTTACGGGGAATGCGTGACTGAAGTATGCGAAGCTAAGAGGAACGGAGGTGCGGGTAATCCAGCTAACTGATTGGTCAACAGGAAACAAACCTGGCTAACCGGTTCTATGGAGTACAAATACCGCGTGATATTTGTTCTTGTTTTTGGAGTTATTTGTACTCTACGAAGTGCAGTTGGATAATAATAAGACTTTGTCGATGAAAACAGGATGAAGGAAATGCGCTGCAAGAGTTGGTCGGCCGCAGACCTAATCGTGTGAACAAAATTCAACACGTAAGGTAAGATGCATAGAATTAGGATTAGTTCGGACCCTTGTGGGAAACTTGGTACAACAAAATGGGGCATTCAAGAACTCGATGTTGATAATATAGTGTTTAACTAAGGCTAGGAAACGCTTTTTGGTTGAGTTTTCGGGATTTTGGAAAAAAAATTACGGGTAAGTGTCATTCTCGTCCCCAGAGCCCACGATCCTTCTGGCTTGCGGCAGGAATCGAGAGCTCTAAGAGCAACCATTTCAGGCATGCGCCATAGATGCAGACTGCGTGAAACCGGATGGGCAGAATTCGGTTATTTCCTTTGTTATTTCAAATGGTTGCTCCCAGAGCTCTCGTTTTCTGACCGCTGGTCAAGGGGAACGAGATTGGGTAAGTGTAAGAACACTCTCAAGTGTTTATTTGATCATCAATATTCTATTTTACCCTCACTCTGCATTTTACCCTTGGTCTGCAGTCTGCGGTTTGCATTTTATCCCCGGTCTGCAGTATGTAGTCTGCGTTTTATACATTGACCGTTATCTCATTTATTTAATAGTTTGTAGGACTTTGTCTTGCTAAACTGTGGAACGAATTTTGATGATTTTTGTAGGCAACGTAATGCAGAAAAATCGAATTTACTTCGTGTAGATTCACAGTTAGAAAAACTCCTCTACTGTATAGCTTCATAAAAGGTCTCTAATAATGAAAACTATATCATTTTTTTTTTAATTTCGTTGATCAATGAAAAAAGTGGAGAAGAAAAGTTGTTGTTTCGTGGTTTAGTAATCTCCAAATGAAGAAGGGCACAATATAGTAAGACAAATTAAGTAGTTAGTTAGACCATTGGGTTCTCGTGGAACAAAGGGCGGACACTGTACTGCGCCAGCGGACTCTGTTTGCGGCTGTTCTTTTTGCCGTATTCCAGGGGATGTTGGCTTGTTTGAGCTCCTCTTCTACTGACCTCCTCCAGGTTTTCACTGGTCTTCCTACCTTCCTTTTGCCTTGCGGATTCCACTCCAGGGCCTGCCTGGTTTTGTCAGATGTTGGCTTCCGCAAAGTGTGTCCGATCCAATTCCATTTGCGCCTTGCGATCTCTTCTGGAACACATTCTTGCCCTGTTCGTGCCCAAAGTTCCCTGTTGCTGATTTTTTCTGGCCAGTATATCTTTAGGATCTTTCTCAGACATTTATTAATGAAGGTTTGTAGCTTGTTGGATATGGATCTTGTGACTCTCCAGGTCTGGGAACCATAAAGGAGAACTGACTTCACATTGGTAGTAAAGATTCTTAGCTTCGTTTTAGTGGATATTGATGTAGAGTTCCACACTGGTCTTAGGGTGTTAAAGGCCTGTCTTGCTTTGCCTATCCTGCTTTTTACATACTCATCCGCTCCTCCGTCTGATGTCACGACGCTCCCTAAATAGGTAAAAATATGAACATCCTCCAATTCTTCATCTCTCAGCTTGATCTTCTCCAGCCGTTTGCTATTAGCTCTCATAACTTTGGTCTTTTCTTTGCTGATCCTGAGGCCGGTTTTCTCTGCCGCTAATGCAAGGTGCTCGGTCTTGATTTGCATATGTTGCAGATTCTGGGATAGAAGACATATGTCATCTGCAAAGTCCAGGTCATGGAGTTGAGTTGTAAGTGTCCATTGTATACCTGTTTTTCCCTGACTCTCTACCTCTCTCATAATCCAGTCAACAACCATTAT
>JAHPZR010044528.1:0-47795 GCA_019787425.1 Platygyra sinensis
TTCCTTAGTATTGACATTTGAGCGCATCACCTAATGCGCACATGATTTCGCGGCATCAGCGCGCGCGCACGAGCACGTGCACGCCCCTGCAAAAACGCAAGACGATTGTCCCTCAAACTCAAGTCTCGGATAACAGCACGGAGATAATTCTCTTTTTCTCATTAAACGAGAAGACTACGGTGGACCCCCCATTTTTCTTTAGGTATGTCCCGATTATGCACCCGTCCCCGGATTTTACATATTGATGGAGGATTAAAAGTCTTGGAATAGTTGTAGAACGTGATTTTGTTTGGAATAACACATATTCCTGCAACTTGGGTGTTATTTTTCGGCCAAGGCGGAGGACTTCAAGTTAGCCATGGAACTGTCCGAAAAAGTGCAATATTACCGCAACCAGGCAATCAAAAACGCTTAAATGAAGCAATACTGCTTTATGCCAATAAATGAAGCTTTATTTTCAAGACAAAACTTTATTTCTTTCAAGTAACCAAGATTTAATTCTGTATGAAGGTGATTCGAACTTTTAACGCGCAACCAGTAAAAATACCTCATTTTAAGAGCTTGTGACGCGTAAACCAGCACGGTGACCCCATTTTTTATTGCCATTTTTAATAATGTTCATACCATGAATGTTCATTACGCCAGTTTCAAAAAAAGTTTGATAGTAGAACAATTTCAAGGGAATTACCTTAAGCCCTGGTCAAACGGCTCATGATAGTCGATGATAGTCGATGATAGTTGAGCGCGCGCTTCCGTTTGACCACCAACTATCATGCACTATCATTTGACTATCATCAACTATCATTCAGTTTGAGCTTGTTCAAATTCTCAATGATAGTCGATGATAGTTTTTTCTCGTTTGACCACGCGTATGATAGTTTCATGATAGTTTTTTCGGTCAGCTGTTTTGGTAATCACTGGCCTGATAGCGGTCAAGAAACATGCTGCCGCCCTCTTTCGTCGCGAAAAATTCATACTTTTACAAGTTTGTCTTACGGGACGCCATTTAGTAATCACAATTTTTCGCGGAAAAGGCCTTGGAACTCACTGCTCTCGTGACTTTGCTTGGCCGCGACTGCTGGCGAACTATCGTCAGTTATCACGAACTTCTTTGGCCGTTTGACCATGTGAATGATAGTTGATGATACTTACGGGAGAATCAACTATCATCGACTATCACGCCGCCGTTTGACCAGGGCTTTAGGTGGCTCAATAGGGTTTTAAGAGCGCGCGCACCGATGATGCGAGCTTTAGTAATGTGCGCGCGCTAGCTGACGCAAGCTCATGCAAAGCAGCGAGCAAGTCAACAATATAGCTCAAATTACAGCCCAGAAGTAGAAACAGAGAAACCATTTAAAAGAAAACGTAAAAAAAATGATTTGGACGGAAAGGTCTTGTGTGTATTTTGATGAGACCGCCATTGTCGAGTCGCCCATCGACAAAACCGCGTGGTTCGAAAATTCGCGCATGCTCACATAGCGATCTTGGCGAGTTCCTATTCTGATGACGTAATTGCCATTGAGGTGAAAAAATAGAAAAATCCTTATCAGATTTCTCGAATTTCCTTCGGTGAAATTCCTTAAGATTTGGCAGAGAAGTTATTCCTTAATAGCTTTCCTTGCTTTCAATTTATCAGAAAAAATTGTAAGACAAGGTTTTCGCTCAGCCAAAATAACACAAAAATGCTAAAAACGAAAAAACTACCTTGACAACCCCTACTTTTTTCGATTTTAAAAGTTTCGTCTTGCCAGACTCTACCCGGTTTGAGCATATCAGAAAATTTTACCGAAGGAAATTGAAGAAAATTGAAATCAAAGCCAAAAAGACGTCAAAAATGGCGATGTTTGAGCAGTTTTAATTTGAGACTAAAAGCCTTGATACCAGAGGTGACTGTTGAACAGCAAACTTTGGCCCTTGTTTGTTATGTTTCAGTAGCTTTGATTAGGAAAATAGCAAAAAGAACGAGAATATTAACTTTCGATTGAGGCCACTGGCGCGCGCTTCGTAATCTTGCATAACCCTATTGAGCCACCTTAAGGACGGTGCCTACTAAATACAAAGGTATTTGCGCCAAGTTAGGACCACGCGGAAAAAGTAGATATTTGCAAAGGCTATTAGAATCCACAAAGAAAATTAGGGGTAGCCTGGCATTTTTTCGAGATAATTCGCCTTGAATCTCAACAAAAATGCTTACATCAGCATTTTTCTGAAAAAGCGGGAAACGATATTTCTTCATAGATTTCCTTAGAATTCGCCTGTACATTCATAAAGGCAAACACATTTAAAAAGATCTTTAAACTACATGGCAAATGGTAACCTTAAAATCATTTTTGTTACGTTTTTAGTAACAGAACCGTTGCAAAATTGCTTTTAACGTCTCTGACAGCCTTCCTCTGGTTCAGCTAAAATACAGACTAAATAACTTTTGCTCACGACCAGAAACTAATCATATGTTGAATAGGCTTGCCGCTTCCATTTCCCAACAAAAAATGTTGGGGTAACCACGCGTTTTTTAAAGTTATTGATCTTTTTTGAAAACTTTTACGGTGCTTGTTACTTTTTTTCCTGTCACCGCCCCAGTAAGTAAGACATTTGCGTGTCTGCGAGCGCACTACGCCATCTGCAGGTATATGTTTGCAGTTGGATTTCAGTGTAATTTTCGAAAGATAACAGCTAGATTTTCCGCTGGAAGACGTTAACAGTTAGTGGCTAGCGATATGCTGCTATTCTGGTCTCCCTGGTTTAAGTACAGGTTCATTCAAATTGATTTGGTCACCGCAGGAAAATTTTCCTTTAATTTTAGTCGTGTGCTTGGTGGCGTAGTTGATTGCGTCACTGTCAACCCCAGCGCGCGCGCGCTTAAACCATGGCTCGCGTGATGTGCAGAACGTGTGCGCACTAACAAAAGTAGGCACCGTCCTTAAGGTGATTCCCGCGTTTTGCATTGCGCATTCCTACTGCGCACGATTTTTGCGTCATCAGCGCGCGCGACATGAGCGCGCGCGCGTACAAAACAATAAGAGATTTCTCTCAAACTAAGCTCGATAGCGAGATAAAAGCTTCTTTTCTCTTAAACGAGCACGGTGACCCCCACTTTTTATTTTATAAATTCAATGAGAACAATATCCGCAATAACTGAGAAAAAAATTGGCAGAAATCTATGGCTAGTTTTTTGGCAAATGAAATAAATGCTACAGATAGAGACGTAACGGGCGCAATAGAGCAAGTCCAAATTATGTTTCCTTTAAGGGATAAAAATATCAATTAATAATGCAGGGTATTTGAAGCCATTTTTTCTGGGACGTAGATGAATAAGCAATCAAAGAAAGTCGAACTCTGTGTGATATAAACACCGCATTGAAAAATAATCGAACTTATTTGTTGCGCACTGGGATAACCAAAAGTCACCCAAATAACCATATTTTGTCAGCATCGTGGCATGAAAACAAGCACGGTGACCCCCTCTTTTTATTACGTTTTTTAACATCTCCTTGTACTGTAATGACACCATACCAAGTTTTATCGGAATCTATGGCGGGTTCTTTTACCCGGGAATCACCTTAAGGTGGCTCCCTAGAGTTTTACTGAAACTCAGTAGCGCGCGCTATCCGTTTGCCTGCCAAACGTCAGTATTAACTCGCGCGTTCAAAAATGTCGCAAGTAACCCTACTAAGCAGAAACGAAATCACTTCAGCACTTGAAAGGCGTTAAATCACTTCGGTATAAGTATCAATAGTTTTCAAAACTCCGTTCAAACATGTGTTCTAGCTAGGGCCAAAAGAAATGACAAAAAAGCTCTATAAATAACCGCTAAAAGAGCTCTAATTTACTCCTACTTTCTCGCACGTGATACATGGCGTCACATGAGCGCGCGCCAAAATGATTACCCACGCGCGATACCACACGTGTTTTTCTGATTTTTGTGACGTCACGTGAGAAAATAAATGCTAAGTTTCTCGCGTTTCCTTCTGTGAATTTTTTTTAAATTTGGCTCAGTTGTAGCCACATACAATTCCTATAAAATACCTCATTTTTGTTAAAATCTGTCAGAGCTAATCTCATAAATTTAGAATAATGAGAAATTACAGAATATTGGAAAAACCGTCTGAACAACCTTGACTTTTTACCAGTTTAAAATGTCAGGCAATATCATTTCCATGATGTGGCGAAATATGAAAAAATTTCACCCAAGGAAAGTATAAATATTAAGGAGTCTAGGTCAAAATGATGAATATATCTGCCTGTCATTAGATGAGATGTTCCCATGGTAACGGCCTTAATCCAAAAATTGACAACCAAAACATAAGCCTTATTTTAACAGTACCCATACTGGTAAATCTCTAAGGGAAAACTTTAAAGTGCAACTTACCCCAAAAACTTTTTTCGCTAAAACAATAAAGCTTATTTTGTGGAGTAACTAGCCGCAAAAATTTTTCGATTTGGTTAAATCTTTGATTTTCTATGGCTCGTCAAAGTACGTGAAATTGCCGCCATTTTGGTCCACGACCGAGTTTAACGGAGAATGGGTCGAGGGCCGGATGTGACGTCAGATCGAGAACACGATGATTCTGAGATTCGCATATTTACTTGTTTCTTTGGGAAAGGCTGGAAAAGTTGTTCGAAAAAAATGCTAGCCAGGTGCGCTGTAGTGTGATGTAGCAACACAACAAACTTACAGGAGGTACTCCGCTTTATGCCATACGTTTTATGGAGAGATGTCCTGAAGAGAAGAAACGTACAAAGTGATGGCTCGATTCGTGCAAAGTGATAGCCGTCTAAGAGTTCGGTGATCTGTTCCATAGAGTATTTCAAACCAGATGATCTCGCTCGATGCCTGGATTTTCAGAGAGAGGAAGGGATTTTGCTGACTCAGTGACTTAAGCGAGACGAATTTGGAATAACCGTCCATCGATTCATGAAGCCGTTGTTGCATCTGATCTGAGAAACAACAGCAGTCAGTCGGCACAGCCGACAGATAGTTTTGTATTTGCCCACTACTAATCTTAAAACTCCATTTCTGAAGCCATACAGGTTTAATTCCTGGATATTCAGTAACACACTTTAAGGTAACATCAGCACCAATATCTTCAAGAACAAGATCACTCTTCTTTGAGTCTTGACAACCTTCTAACTCACTCTAATATAATAATAACAACAATAACATTCGCTGATGTTTTGAAGGGAAGCGACGCTACAATTTCCACACTCGCAGGAAAAGAACACAAGCATTGTGTCATGGGATAATCATTTTGGTCTACGTTGAACGAGTGAAGTTAAAATAATTTGAGAAAGTTAACGGACTTGACTTTTATTTACACGAAAGTATGTTAATGCAAGATCGAAGAATGCGCGAATTTAGTAAATATACGCACCACACGCTACAGTCTCTTTGACTTCTACATATCATTGCCTTCGGGTCTGTCCATCAGAGCTCGTTCGAGTTGTTTGTCAGCATCCACCTCATTTTGTCTATCCATTCTTCGTTGGCCAGAGAGTTATCAGCATATAAATCAGCTCGGCCGTCATCATTTAACTATTCACTTTGCTTTGTTTACAAGTGCGAGTCGTCATTCTCTTCAGCGATATAATAAATTTCGGAGTCTTCTGAGTCAAAGCTCATTTCAGAATCCGACGAAGTAGAAGATATTGTTGATAAAAACAGAAATCTGTCGACTGTGGAGCCCCAAGCGAAAAACTTGTGCGGCAAAAAGGCTTCCACGCTCACACAGAGTAAAAGGCCCGACTGGGACAGCCGAAGCTTTCGTTCTCGAAGTGACGTCACGGCTTTACTCTCCCCAGACTCCTTATGTTCGGTCGTGAACCATACGAAACTCGGTTTCAAGGGGGCACAGAAATTCGAGGATTTAACCAAATCGAAAAATTTTTGCGGCTAATTACTCCACAAAATAAGCTTTATTGTTTTAGCGAAAAAAATTTTTGGGGTTAGGTGCACTTTAAGAGAAATTAACGACGTTTCCTTTCCTAACTCGCGCTCTATAGGGAGGGTGTTTTGTAATAACTCTAGGGAGCCACCTTAAGATCGGGTATAAAAAACCTCCTTCACGGTTGTGATTTTCTTTGTTTTTATTTGATGAATTATTCATAAGTTTGAGGAATGCCTCTGAAGATAAATGCGGACTTGACTTGCCACTGAAAAAAGGAATTTTATTGAAATACCCTTTTGTACATTCAATAGCAAATATTAGAAAAAATGCAGGCAGTGCAATAAATAATATGTACAGAAGTGATGCTTAATTAAAAAAAGTTACAACCTGACTTGCAAAGTGATACAAACCATACAATCAAAAAAGGTCGTAAAATTCTTCAACGTGTTCGACCTTGACAAACTGTCCTCATCCGTGTAAATAGAATCTCTTTGACCTTCTGTTTTTTTTTCTCTCCTATTGTATGGCCAATGTTTGCAGCATATTGTTAGTAATTGGCCAATGACGTGGACTCGTGTAGTTTTCTGGTCTCGATCCATCCCCGGGGTCTGGTAAAGAGGCCAGTTCGTTTACCTCTTGGTCTGCGTCGAATGGGTGAGGCAGAACTGGTTTCTTTGTTCCAATTACAGATAAAAGCTGTAGTTCCATAGGGCCGAGACGAGGAGATTCCTGCAAGGAAATTTGACCAACAAACAACTTCAGCTCAACTTTGATCAGACGAATAAAGGCCAATTTTTTTTGTTGAAAGTATATGTTGTAAGATGTCAAAAAGAAATTTCAATCCTATTTGTACACTGATTTATAGTGGTCATGCACTTATCTATACAAACACTAAGCTTAGCTATTTCAGAGGCATGCCATTGAAACAAAGGAAACAACTATTCAACAATATTGTTAGAAAAGTATGTTTCAGAAATTAACAGTACATCATTACAAAAACAGGTTATCAGAACAAAGAAAATCAAAAGGAAGGGAAATTCAAAATCTAGATCTCTCGGACTCTCCTGGAGCTTCACAAATTGTGTTCTGTTTTTATTGTTCTTTTTTTTTTGTTATTTCAGCTTTGATCTTTCTAAGCTATTCCTTTGAGGTTCTCATCAAATAAAGATCACTTGTTTCATTAACTCCACCGTTGATACCAAATTGTGTCCAGAGTGACAGTGACAGTACAACCTCGTTCCCAGTGTCCTCTCCTTCCCGTCGCCCTAGGCGGTAAGATGAGAGACTCTGGGAATGAGGTTGGTGACAGTACACATAGTGTCCAGAGTAGAAGTGATGCTGTACCTCAAAGTCATCTTCCCCAGGAAGAAAGTAATTATCAAGCAGATCATCAGGTTTTTCGTGTTGTTCTCCTAGCACTCCATGTGCCTCAATCAGCTCTTCTTCAACATCATCTTCAACCATTGTCTTCACCTGAACTCTCATCATCATCTATACAACTCAGATAAAACTTCCTGAAAAGAAACATTCAGATTATAGAGGGCAAGCCAAGTATGGTTAGCCTTCTGCGCCAGAATTTGCCGCAGCCACTATACTCCTTTGTGGAGAACAATGTTTCTTGCTAAAGAACACAAACTGGACAGGTTTGATTTAACTCTCACTTATTTACTGCGCAAAAGAGGGAAATGAAAGGACGGGTGTGTCTTACACAAGTCAGAACATATCACAATGACCCAGTCCCTCTGCCACTTATGTCCAAGATCGAACAACAACGAGATGCACTCTCCTTATGAGAAGCATCACAAAGGACCATTTTCATATTACTCCATATATTTGACATTATTAAGCATGTTTTGGTGGCTTTTTTTTTTTTTACAAATGAGGACACTTTGCGATTTGTATCGCAAAGAGCATTCATCTCATCAGCTTGCATTTCTGGACATACATGTATCTGTCTTATCCTGGAGTCCATGGTGTCTTTCCCTCCCAGACAAACAATAAAAACCATCAGAACTTCGGTTGGGCAAAAAGATTCAAGCTATTATGGAGGTATGTAATCATCCAAGGTGGTCAACAAAATACCAACCTGGTGAACTTGAGGTCTTCTACTTTACAGTCAAACCATTTCACTCATAATTTCCAAGTTTCTCTTTTCTAAGTCTTCTACACTTTCTGACAGGTCAGCATGACCTTCACGATGAATAGCGACCTGAAACAAAAACAACCATCTCCAAAGCACTCTTCTTACTGTGTGTCAAAATCAGCTTTCTGTGACTGATTTTTTTGTTAAACCCCCTATAATTTAATAGTATGCTAATTAATCACTAGAAGGAGTAGGAGAGGAGATTACTTAGGAGTGAATATGAGTTTTAAGATCACTTTATGTTATGTCTGAATTTACTGACATAACATCCCACCTGCCATCTCTGTTTTGAACAACCAACAACAGTTTCTGAATACTCACATATTAGGAGAGAGCAGTAATAGTTGCAAAGAACAGAAAAAGGTGTCAAATTTATTAATTTAATTTGTACTGTTGACTGTTGCAAACCCTTTATCATTGTCATCAGTCATGTAATGTTATTTGGGGCACTATGCATTGGGTTGTTACACAATGTAATTTGGTATACCTAGTGACACAACACCTCTCCCCATTACAAGAAGGAATAAACATAATTGTGGCAACCAAATTACTTTTAGCTTGGAAGCAGAAGAAATCTTGGATAATACTATACCTCTTTTTTGAGCCATCTGTTGTCCAGAATTTCACCACAGCTATCCTTGTCCAAGTCATTGGTGGCTTTCTAGAAATACAAATTTTTGAAATATGTTTTCTTCAAAACAAAAGTTAATTAATTAATACATAACGTTCCTCTATTATATAAGGACCGATTTACACAGTACGAACTTTCCCGCATACGACAAGCTTACGACAGGCCTACGACATGACTTTAGGACCATTTAAGCGAGTTGTAGGTTTGATTTACAAGAAACAATTCATGTCGTAGGCCTGTCATAAGCTTGTTCGTATGCGGGAAAGTCGTAACGTGTAAATCGGCCTTAAAGCCTCCTTTGCATTCACTGCCTCCGATAACTGAAATGTAATTGAAATGAAACTCCCAAGCAAAGTGTTTAATCAAGGATGTTCATGCCCAAAATGTTCCCACAAATAGACTTTTAAAACTTATCATGAAGTAAAGGTAGAGATCAACTTTTGCCAAAAAGCCAAAACAATGGGAAGGTTTCCTGTGCTTGTTTTCAAGAAGAGGTATGTTGAAGGCCAGAGGTTTTCCTTATTTTGAGACAAAAATTAGCTTACAACTATCACAAATAAAAAAGATACATGGAGCTGATGCCATTCCTTGAGGTTGAATAGGCCTTGTACAAGAATAAATGGTACCTTGCCTGTCCATATGAAGTGAAGAAAAACTTCACTCGCAAGAGAAGAAAAAGTGAAATATTTGTAACTTCTTACAAATAGACTTTTCTTTGTGTTTTTTTTTGTTAAAAAATGGATAAAATTGGCAAAGGAAATTGATCAGTCTACCGAAAGAAAAATGAGGTTCCACTGAACATCCAAGAGTCTCTGAGTAAAGTGCAGACAAAGTTAGTGCACGCAGTAAAAAACCGTATACTTGCTCACATTTCTTCCTTACAGCACATAATGATGTATGACGTCTGGTAAGACATGACGTTGTGGCATGAATTTCATGCCCAGAAAGGATGTGCCAAAACAGCAGGGGTGAATGTCCTTAAACATAGCATAATAACATTGTTTGTACATGTAATAATTTTCTTATCAGATGATTTTTTCAGGGGGAGGCATTGCAGTGTAATGTATGTGTAGAATCGATGAAGTCCAGAGAAACAAGGGTTCTGGCTGTACCTCATTTGCTATGTCCTTCTGTTTTGATATTGTTGATTCAGTATAAGTTTCAATTTCATCTCTAGCTATCTTCAAGCTTCTTTCTAAATGAGCTGTAAGTTGTAAACAGTTCCAAAAATAGAAAACAATATTATTAAAAGTATTAAAACAGTTACTACAAATAATACCACAAAAGACTCCAGCCCTTTAACAACAACAACTAGTCCCAATTTGACAAATTAGTCATAAAAAAAACTGGGAATTCACAGGCACTACAGCAGTACTGACTGAATTTTTGTTCTCAAACATAGTTAAGTGAAGATTCATAAAAAAAACAGATTTAATGTAAAATAGATTGCTAAAGGAATGCCAATTAGGAAGGAAAGAAATTGAAACAAAAAATACACACATGTATAATGTCAGGAGCATATAATACCATATTAGCTTTATAAAATGTTTTTCATGTTTCCATTCTCCATTTAATTATAAATGGATATTAAAACTTGATAACAGAATTTGGTGTTTGCATTTCAATGCCCTTTGATGTCATCACACAAATAATTTTCACCAGTTTCCATTTGTTTTCCTACAGCATCAGCTGATTGAATTCAAATAATTTGTGGAATATATATCAAACAACAAAAATGTAGCTCCTTCGATCACTTTGAGCCGCCAATAATTGAACTTCTTACCTGCAATGTCATCATGGGAAATCCTGCATTTCTTTCAGATCTTGTTTCAATATTATTATTTGTTTTGCATGTTCCTCAGCACCTCTGTCCTAACATTGTACAAGAAATATGAATTTCATAAAAGGAACAAACAAATTAATTTCATCAGAAGTCAAGAAGTATCAACTAAAAGTGTACATGTTTAAAATATTATTGTATTACATAAATGCAGAGCTCTGGAGGCTCAGATTCCGTGCCCATTTTTTATTAGGCTCCGGTTCTAGTGGTAGTCTTCATGGAATAGTTGATGCACTGAACTCGATGTTGAACAAATGATGTGGATTAATGCTGTGATGTTCTAGTTAGCACCTGCCCAAGAGGAATTGAAATACTCTTAATAAATGCTACATACAGAAAATTATCTGAGATCAGGGGCTTTGAACAACGATTTGGTAGAATTTGAGCCAAATTATGCAGGCTTTGCTTTTACCAGGACAGCAGCCCCTCTGGATACAAGCCACAATGCTGAATGGGCCACCCTGGCTAAATAAAGTTTTAGTTTACTTTACTTTACCAAATTACAACATATTTACCTACAGACAGTATGAAAACCTGGACTTATAAGCAATGGTTACTCAATCAAGCTTCTCTTTCACTATTCAGAAGTGCAAATTAATAATTATTTATTAATTTTATTTATTATATGGCTAGCTCCGTGAGTGGGCAAGATGAACCAAATCGCGCGCTGTGATTGGCTACCCGAGCGGGCAAGATGGAGCCATCTTGCTCGCTCGGGACTACCCGCTGCATCCCGAAAGCAAAATTTCACCAAAAGCCATATATAAATCCTTTATTGACCAAGTTGTTTGGTCAAGATGGCTGGATATTGGCCTCGTTCTTTTTTTTTGCGAGTTTTATGGACCTCGACTTCGTCTCGGTCCATAAACACGCCAAAAAAAGAGCTTGGCCAATATCCAGCCATCTTGACCTCACACTTGGTCAATAACCCATACTTATCATACTGTACCCTGTACTCTTCAAGCTTCTTTATATTTCTTCTCACATCTGCTATTTCACCTTCCTTCTTTTCAATTTGATCATTGAGTACTAAAGATGAAATCAATATAATTATTAATAAATACATTAACCCAGAGTACATGTATACTCTACATGTGGCAACTGTAACCTCATACATTTATTCAAACGTTACATTATACCAAATTATACAGAACATATCAATGTTATAAATAATACAAATGATATTAATGATGATTTAGTCACCAGCAAAGCATTTCATTGAAAAGCGTGAAAATTTAGTTGCCCGTGGAAAAAAATTAATCGCATTGGCGACCCCAACACAATGTCAGCTCTGGTCTTGTCCAAGAACATGATTTCCCCGGCCAGGTCTTGAACCTGAACTGCTTGATCCAGAGACAAGTGCAGTTACCACGGGGCCACCATTTTATCCATATAGTGTACCTTGAACTTCAGCTTCTTCAGCCTTCATCGTGTCAAACTTTCCAGCAGTGCAACCTCTACTTGTTCATGTCCGACCTCAGCTGCTTTCTCAACTTCCTTGTCTTTCTCCTTGACTTGCTTTAACAAAGTTTTGATGTGTAAGAGCTGCTCTTCCTTCAGCCTTTGGTTCTTTAAAATATTGAAATAGGCCCATAAATACAACAAGAAAAGGATTACCTTTTATAGTTCTGAAGTCAAAAGGATTATTGAAACTTAACCCATTGACTCCTGGAACTTTTTGCCGAAACTGCATTTTTTGGACATTTTGGTGGTTTTGAGGCTGGATCTCGGCCAAATTAGTTTTAATCTGGTCAAAAATGCATTCGTAGCACGACAGCTAGCCCTTCTTGCCACTAAAACCACATTTTATGCAACTTTGGGCCCGTGCATGCGCAGAAATAACAATTTTAAGATAGTTTTTTGGATGAGAAGGTGGCCACGTCTTTAGGCTTTTCGATTTTTGATGTTTTTTTTTCCTTTCCTTTTTCTCCTTTTCTTCTCTTTTCGCCGCAGGGATTGACCTTTTAGTGGGCTTGCTTGCATTTCAAAAAACTTCTAAGAAAGAGTCATCGAAGCGGCCAATTTTTACTGTGGAGCAGTTAGGTGTAGTGGCAGTAAATTTTGCTCTGAGTTTTTCACTCATCTTTTTGAGCATTCTTGTGCATATCTCAGGCTCCATTAAGCCGATCACTCTGATCTAGGCATCATTGGAAAGATCTTTTCCTCCTGCAGAAGTTGAGTATAGATGATGCCAATTTTGGTCAAAAATGATGACATCAGAAGTGGAAGAAAGGCCAAGGTTCGTCACGGGCGGTTACGGGCGGCACAGGCGTCAATGGGTTAACTAGTTTAAACAGTTCGCAAAACTTTGCTGTTTCTCACATAAAATTACACAGTAATCTACCATAAACAAGGCAAATGACCTTTCTCCTTTTATGTATTTATATTTATTTAATCAAGTTGTCCATATAAAGTTGTTCTTAGACCCTTGTAGCTTGATTAAGAATATATAATATTACACAGTTGTGAAAAACATTGAATTCCAATTGAGACATGTTACAGCGGTTATCAGTCCACACGCGCCCTCCAACGATTTTTTTCCATTTCGAAAACTACGTTTTGGTGGACGTCAATCAAATGTCTCCATGACAATAACGGCGTCAAATTCTCAGAGTATCCGAGTTGCTCTTTCATATCATCTTTACTTGACTCGTCGATAAACAGAAACTGAGAAGTAAGACTTATAAAATCGTTTGAAGCGCCTTTTCGTTCGTCTCGCTCACGGCAATGCTTTGAAGCTACAAATTTACAAACATTGTACAACCACAACAACATGAGAATGAACTAAATATAAATTTTATTACAGAATGAACTACAAAAGTCTAACTGCTAATCTCTTGCGGCTTTCGTTGCCTTTTTATTTCTGACATTCCCACGTGCCGTGTGGTTCTCTTGACGGTTTGCTTTGCATATAATTTGCCTGTCTGGTACTAGTATTCCAACCACGCTTCAAACTCGTCAAGATTGATCTCTGCATGCCGGGATTATCACTGAGTATTTTAGCAAGGCGAATGACAAAAATTTCTGCGGTGAAAATAATCTGCATCCATAACAAGCTGATAAATAGTCAATCTCCACATAAAGCGACTCATTTCAGAGGCCAACTTTTTCAGCTACCTTGTATCTTTCCTTTCTTCGACTTTCTCTTTGGCGGATCGCTCACGGCTCTGATTTTGTTTCGTACGCCGCCTTCTTCACAAACGTTTCGCTCGCAAAAAGTGTTTATGCTATGCAATTCAAAGACAAACCATGTTTCCTCTACATAAGAGCCCTCCATCTCAGCGAAATTGCAAATTACTTTGTCAGAATAACTGAGCGATTATTCCTGATCCAACGACGATCGAACATGGCCGTGAAACTGACACGACGAAATGAACACGAATATTGTCATGGATACATTTGATTGACGTCCACCAAACTTAGCTTTTGAAATGGCAAAAAATCGTTGAAGGGCGCGTGTGACTGATAACCGCTGTAATACAGAACTTGACATTTCAAATGCTAGCAAATAAATTAACTTAAGTGATTGTTACTACTTTTTGAAAACTATATGTTGTCAACATTAGAAGTCTAGAACCTAGACTGAGAAAAACGATCTGCAGCAGTATGTTTAAACCTGTCTAGACATAATGAGAGCAAACAGCTAGTAATAAAACAATAACTTCTCCTTACTGACAATGATATTTAGGGAAGGCTTTAGCTCAGAGTCTCGTTAATTTAGAAATGAATGTCAGGTTTTGCCTGATGCTAAAATGTCAAAATGATGTTGTGACCAACAGTTTTCACACCCGCCAAAAATTTCAACCCCTTGCCCCTTTTGTACATTTCTTTGTAACAACTGGCAAGTTTGGCATACCATATTTCCATACATTTGCCAAAGATTCTTATGGAAACTTTGCAAGTTTACTAAATTCAGCAGGAAGAATTGATCTATGGACGTGTCTCTTTGTTAATAATATACATGAAAAAATAACTTGATACTGATTGGCTGAGAGCAGTGCAGTTCAAGTCATTCTCGGCCTCAGAGTCCACTCTCCTTTTGCTCAGCACCAAGAATACGACCGATTCATGAACTTCACATCACGCTGCACATGCTTAGAGTCAAAGTCTGATTGGCTGAGAATACGAAACAATTACTCTGTGGACATGCTCAGAAAATTGGACCTTCCCAGAGGTCCCAATTCTTGGTACTGACCGAAAAGAGCGCAGCCTCTGAGGAAGAGAATGAGTTCAAGGGTAACACCAGTGTAAATAACACATTGTAATTCTGGATTATGATTGGTTGAAAGACAATAGGAAATTTTCTGAGACAATGATATCATGTAAAATGATGACAAAAATTTTGAGTGGAAACTTTAAAAAAAGCTTTCTTGAATGAGAAAAAATGACTTCAAGGAAGATCTTCCAGCACTTCCTCTACGCAAATTTCATGTTATTAGTGGCTCATATATCGGGTTTACCTCTGTGTAAAAACCTGTGATGTTTTGCTTTGTTTTGTAGCTATCGTTAGGGTTAGGATCTATTATCTTGACTTCTTTGTTTTCTTTGTTTCACTCACTGGTGAGTGTTACAGGTTTTAACACCGAGGATGAGCCCATATATCCCTTACTCTGTCTTTAAGTCTTTCATTCTTTTCCTTGAGGGATTGTAAATCATACATCAGATCATCAAAATTCCTTTGTTTTACTTCTATCCTGAAATTAAATGCAAATGAAGATAACTGCATGCTGCAGTAATACTTTCAGTACCTATGGTGACCTTCCATATGCCTTTAATGTCGACACAAGGTATTGCTGAAAGGTGAATTAATCTACATGACACGAGCATGAGACAAGAAAAATCTGAGCCCCGACAGGAATCAAACCCATGACCTGCCGAACACTGAGCGGGCGCTCTATCCACTGAGCTACGAGAACTCATGGAGTGCAAGGTCATTTTAACTGAGTTTCATATGCGATGGGCGTCCTGCATACTGCTAGGATTAGCACTGTCAAAGTCATCATGAGTGGTGATAAGTGAATAAAGATGGTGAATTCTGTGTAATAAATGTGAAAGGTGAATTAATCTACATGACAGGAGCACTTTATTCACTTATCACCACTCATGATGACTTCGACAGTGCTAATCCTAGCAGTATGCAGGGCGCCTGTCACATATGAACTCAGTTTAAAATGACCTTGCTCTCCATGAGTTCTTGTTGCCTCAGTGTATAGAGCGCCTGACCAGTGTTCGGAGGTCATGGGTTCGATTCCTGTCGGGGGCTCAGATTTTTGGTAGTCACTTGAAGGGATCGACCAGAAGGCCCTTCTTCCCTCTGTCACATTTCATGCACCAAACACTTTCTTTTTTTTTAAATTCACATAAAGAAGACACTTAGTTTTTTGTTTAATTGCTAAGAAAGAAGAAGAAAGAAATATTTAACCATGTGGACACCGGGAGTCGAACCCGGGTACCACGACTCAGGAAGCACTCACTGATCCACTACGCCATCGGAGCGCCAGCTGCCAAATTTGGTTTTTTTTAACTTTAAATACTACAAGTCTAAGTTAATGTAATAGTGTGTCACCCAAACCACAAAATGAAAGCTAACCGCAAGCAAACCGAGATGGAACTAACCGCAAGCAAACCGGGATGGAGCTAACCGCAAGCAAACCAGGTGGAACTAACCGCAAGCAAACAGGGATGGAACTAACCGCAAGCAACCGGGATGGAACTAACCGCAAGCAAACCGGGATGGAGCTAACCGCAAGCAAACCAGGGTGGAACTAACCGCAAGCAAACAGGGATGGAACTAACCGCAAGCAAACCAGGATGGAACTAACCGCAAGCAAACAAGAGTGAAACTAACCGCAAGCAAACCGGAGACGTTTTGTTTCACCATATATAGTGTATTACTTTGTATAAAGGGTCACGAAACGTCACAGAACGAAGAAGGGCCTTCTGGTCTATCCCTTCCAGTGAGTACCCAGATTTTTCTTTGTCCCATGCTCGTGTCATGTAGATTAATTCAGCTTTCACATTTATTACCGAGCACAAAATTCACCATCTCTATTTACTTTATCACAAGGTACTGCTAAATTACTGTAAAATACTCATAATAAAGCTGGGCATGTTATTAAGCTTGATAAGCATTTAAGCTTGTGCTGTTAAGATTCAGGAAATCTGTAAAAAAGCTCTTAGAGCCTATCTAATTAATTTTTAAACAGCACGGCGTTTGTTGCTTAGCAATGTATTTATACAAGGATAAATAAACCCACCTCTGCAAAGAACTGTTTTGCAAATATCGCTTCAAAAAATGCACAATATACTCAAAAAAAAATCAAAACCAAGGTAAAGTAATTCATCGCTAGGCAAACTCACTGAAAAGCAACGATGGCTTCTTCCACTGTCAGCTTGGGCTCCTTCGGCGCGCCGCTTTTTTTTCCTTTCTTTTTCTTTCCAGAGGATTTTCTTGCCAGATTTCTTTTTTGGAGGCATGTTTGAGTATTTTCAAGGTAAATGGGGGTAGAAATGCGTTTCTTCGGGTTGTAAATTGTGCATTTTTCCCCACTCAAATTACTGTCACTACCACAAACAGCAAAATGACAACATTGGCGGTGAAGTTGGTCGCAAGGAGTCTGGTTCTAGCTGATGCGAAAAGGCCACTGGGAATTACTTGACTGATCGGACATCTTGCTTGGTAAGCGAAGATGGCGACTTCTACCGAAACTGGAGACAGGCAAGACACGAAAAGGCTCGAATCCAAGAAACAAACCTTAGATGATGCTTATGCAGCACCAGCGAACTTTTTAGAGATCGATGTTGTCAATCCCGAGACGCATGGAGTCGGTAAAAAACGTTACACGGACTACGAAGTCCGCATGAGGGTTGGTACATAATATGTAAATCTGCACTTAGTGTAAAAGTCCGAATCTAACGGAATTCGTCACATTCGATGACATATTTTTTTATCATCCTCTTATTTTATTTTTCTGGTAACGAAAAAGTTACGGGCGATTGGTCACCGGGAAAATAGGCGAGTTCATTAATGACGCCTACTTTGCGCGCATGGGTTTGATCCAAGTTGACATGTGTACAATCACTTTATCTAAGCGATCGTGATGATTACTCTGCCAGATCTGAGCACATAATGCTACACACCGGTTATTTTGACCTGATTCAGTACCAAATCATTATGTTTGTTATGGTAATGGAGTGTTTTCTAGAATAAGCCAGGGTGCATTTAGTTAAGGTTACGCCGAAGATCTTCGGCGTGGGTTTTAAAATTTTGCGGCGTACCGGTGAGAGGTAGCTGGCGTGCGATCGACGAGACGTCGGCGTACTGAAGCGAGTGGTCAAGGCAATATTTGGCGTAACTTGCGTAACCTCGCTAACCTGGCGTAACCACGAAAGGTTACTTGACCTGTGGCGGCTGTGGCCGGTACCTAAAATAAATTTATAATCCTTTTGAGTCTAAAATCTTTGTAGAACGTCTCTCACAGCACTTGCATCCGCGGGCATTTTTTGTCCAGCATTAACAAGCAACCGCTGACCAAATACCTGCACATTCAAAGGTATATTTGTTCGCTTTCCCACCGAACGCGAGGGTGGGCATGCGTTCAATTGCGGAATCATTTGTAGCCTGCAAAACAGGTGTAATTTTTTGCGTATTTCTGGTGAGCAGAGGCGAAAGTGAGGTGAGCGTGAAGCACAAGTTGCGTGCGAGGGGAGGAGCGCTAAAAAAATCTCGCCTGTCCCCATACCTTTGTTCAAGCTCTTCTGCCCCCAGACACACCCTAAATGACCAGCCAATCACAATGTTAGAAAAACAATGGTGATCACGTTGCGTTGTGGGCCAAATCTTACATGTAAAACATCCAAGGTCTTGTTCTCATCCCTAAAAACGGAGGAATTACTTCTTTGGGACTTAAAATAGAAAGAAAAAACACAAATCAATGTTTAAGTGCCCTCAGAATGGAATATTTGACAGTGCAGAGTTGTCTCAAACCTTTCTGGTGGAAGAATTTTTCCTTCAACAGCCTTGAGTAACATTACGATCTGTGTGCTTTGCATTGAAAACGGATCGCAGATTTAAAGCAGGTTCCTGGACTTAAGAAAACCAAAATGGTAATGTACAGTATTACTACAACATTGAATTCAACTTTCGGAACGACTGGTAAGGCCATGGCCGATAAAATGACTGGCAAAGTTGTCGGTAAACTCAAGCTTTTGCTTGAGCGTGAAGAGTGAATTTCATGCTGTCACGCGAAGTACGTCTGCGAAAGTTTGAACATTTTTCGCTTTTAGATAGGTTTTTCTCCTCGTGTTGAATTAAAATTTGTTGGTAATGAACTTCCTGTGCCATTTCTTTCCTTTGATTACCTTTATTTGGGAATTTAAGGTTTTAAATTGAACAGTATTTTGTATGCTTGATTTCTGAATAATTAATTACCTCCGCGGTTTGTTTGTTTAGTTTATTCGCTTGCTAAAATCTACATTTTTGAGTCTTATTCAGTTACTGCAGAACCCCGGCCCTGAGAAAAGAACTTAGTGGGCACTAATTTATCCTGGTTTAAATACGATTTATCTCAAAATCAATTGGCTGATTTCTTTGTTATCTTTTTGATTTACACCCGGGGATTTACAACTTTCATACAAAAGCCCTTGAATGAGCAAAATTTAATGAGTAAGTTATTGACTTTGAACTGTTCGGAGGACAAAACGAAACCGAATAAAACAGAATTTCCATTTTTTAACTAAAAGAAGTAACATTGGAGAAAACATGGGAAAATAAGAGCGAAAGGCGCTAGTAAAACAAGAAATCTGATAGGGAATTAGGGACGGGTCGCAGGCAATTTCATGCAGGTGGGGAAGGCCAAGGAGGCAACTTCGGAAACACACGAAGAGCTACAGGGAGCAGACGAGTCCTATTGGACCGTATTTCCAGTCAAATTCACCGAACAATTGTAGCGCGAATCGATCTGTTGTATTCAAATCCGTGTACGTGATTGTGATACGTATTGGAAAAACATTCGAGGATCACGTGTTTCAAAGTCACCAATTAGGTAGCCGGGTTCATATTTGAATGCCAGAACAGCTTGAACAATGGTATGGGGACAGGTGGGATTTTTTAGCGATCCTCCTCTTGCACGCAACTCGTGCTTCGCGCTCGCCACACGCTCGCCCCGCACTCGCCACGGGCTCGTCTCTCTTTCGCTTCTGTTCCCCTGAAATACACAAAAAATTACGCCTGTTCTGCAGGCTAAATCATTTGAGGCGCAAACGCATTTGTTTTCAACTTCTTGCAACCCCAGCTCCAATGTCCTTGATTTCTGGCGATGGCTACATAAAATAAAGGACGACCACTGAACACAGAACGATGAAATGTAAACGCTTATGCCTCTAATAGTGAGCATGGGCATCACTTTAAAAAACTGGTCTCCAGGATTTCTGTTACACGCCTCTCTTTCGCAGCAGAGTGGCGGCAGAAGATCTGGGGCCGGGGGCAATTATTGGCGTACAGTATACGGTATGCTATCAACGGCGTAGGATTCTGGTCTACTCAGCGTACATGTTCAAAGCCCTCGGCATATCTTCGGCGTGGGGTCTTTGCGGAATGCACCCTGGAGAATAAGGCGTATAACAAGGCACTTCTTAATCAGTGAGATACAATTAAGGAGGTGTGTATTCTGGATTTCAGCTGTAATCTAGAGCACTAACACTCAAAACAGCAAGGGGACAAGATATCACATCACCATGTCTTGTCCAGTGATGCACTGCAGGGGACACATACTATCACTCTAGCTTCTTTCTTGATCCCAATTTCAATTAGCCTGCGAACGCAGACATATTTCCGGCTGTTGGTTGTCTCCCCCGAAAATAACGTCTCCCAACTCAAGCCACGAGAACGATTTCCGTGACATCATCACTTAAAAACCAATCACATTTCACCTTGCATATCTGAAGAGGGAACACACAGAGATTGTGCGTGGAGCTCTCGCAAATGCGTGTTAAAAAAATTGCAGAGGATGAGTTAGGAAAGTTTTCGGGTTTGATAACTTCAATAAGCATTAAGAGGAAGCCTTGTGACTTTTTTTTAATCGAAGAGCGATGTTTTTGTGAATCTTCAGCTGGAGTTGGAAAGTCTGTTGTATTTCAGGCTTTGCCTATAATGTATTCTTGTGTGGATTCAACTCGTGAGAAGAACATTGTAATCGTTGTTTCGCCGCTGATGAAGGACAAAGTCAGCCGCTTAAATTCACGTAGAATAAGTGCAATGTCGCACTCAGTGATGTCAGGTCTGTGTTAGAGATCAGAGCAGTTGAAAATGGTAGAGTAGACAGGCTTAACACGACTCCCACTGTTTCATGTTGTGAGAAGAAAACAACCTAAAACATTTGCCAAACAAGATCATTATACAGCATCCTAGAATTTAATTCCAACATGGTAACCTGACGGTTACAAAACACTACCGCCTGTTGGGTCCTAGTAATGCAACAAAATAATGGAGGTGCACTCTTCTAAGAAACTGCAATAGCCTTGAAAGGAACTCGGATATGAGACCTGCATAACCGTCCGTGATAAACATCATGAAATATTATCCTGTAAGGTCACCACAGGCTAATAAACAAAAGGTCACGGTAATAGAGAATCGAACGCCACTGATCTGACCAATTCAATAGTTGCAACATAAATGAGCCAATAAACTTAAGTAAAAATTGCCACAGAGGTAGCAAACACAACGGCATTAAGATTCTACTTAGAGGCTCCACTGAGAAAATAATTATTCCGTTGAGCATATCGAAGGCCATAATTCACTAAGAGGCTAACTTTTGCAGGCCTGCATGTGACTTTTTACAAATGTAGCACAATAGAGAATCAACCCTTTTTGCTGAGAGAAATATACAGAGAACTACCTTTCATAGGAAAGGTAAATCTCCCTAAGACATCTTTGTTAGAGCTAAACTCAGGTCACATCATGCTCAAGTTGTCGTGTTTTGATCATAAATGGACAGTTCGACTTCAGTTGAACGCAGAATCAGTGAGTGAATGGCCATTGTACTTTTTCCAAACACCTTTATCTTTTCTTCCCGGGAACTTTTGCCTTGCAAAGCAAACAGACCTCGGAAGTTAAAATCTTCTTCGGTGTTTCAATGGCGCTCATAGCTCATTGCGAACAAAATTATCACTGGCTCCCGTGGCATCGCGCATGTATGCGAGTATCATATTCTATCAGCGAATTTTAATGGTCAACAACAAAACAAAAGTTTTGACTCGAGTTCGCAGACGTTATTTTCGGCGGAACCAGTGACAGCCGGAAATACGTCTGCGTTCGCAGGCTAAATTTCAATGGACAACTAGGGATTTTATTCACCGTCTCCTTACAGATGACTCTTTGACTTTGAAAACTGGGAGATTTGTCTGCCATAGGAGAAAAAATATGAACCTGTGACAGATCTACACAATGCAGACAAGAAGAGAGGATATATGTTATATAGTCCAACAATATATCTAACAATTACAGGACAACAGTTTCCCATCATATCCCAAGTGCAGCCCTGGTTTGGAAACTATTAAACTGTGTGGTGAATTGAGCAACTGGACAATGTATATAAAATGAAAAATATATAAAAAGATTTTTTTGTTTTGCAAGGTCTAACGTCTGGTAGTGGTGAATAAAATCCCTAGTTGTCCTTGAAATTTAGCCTGCGAACGCAGACGTATTTCCGGCTGTCACTGGTTCCGCCGAAAATAACGTCTGCGAACTCGAGTCAAAACTTTTGTTTTGTTGTTGACCATTAAATTCGCTGATAGAATATGATACTCGCATACATGCGCGATGCCACGGGAGCCAGTGATAATTTTGTTCGCAATGAGCTATGAGCGCCATTGAAACACCGAAGAAGATTTTAACTTCCGAGGTCTGTTTGCTTTGCAAGGCAAAAGTTCCCGGGAAGAAAAGATAAAGGTGTTTGGAAAAAAGTACAATGGCCATTCACTCACTGATTCTGCGTTCAACTGAAGTCGAACTGTCCATTTATGATCAAAACACGACAACTTGAGCATGATGTGACCTGAGTTTAGCTCTAACAAAGATGTCTTAGGGAGATTTACCTTTCCTATGAAAGGTAGTTCTCTGTATATTTCTCTCAGCAAAAAGGGTTGATTCTCTATTGTGCTACATTTGTAAAAAGTCACATGCAGGCCTGCAAAAGTTAGCCTCTTAGTGAATTATGGCCTTCGATATGCTCAACGGAATAATTATTTTCTCAGTGGAGCCTCTAAGTAGAATCTTAATGCCGTTGTGTTTGCTACCTCTGTGGCAATTTTTACTTAAGTTTATTGGCTCATTTATGTTGCAACTATTGAATTGGTCAGATCAGTGGCGTTCGATTCTCTATTACCGTGACCTTTTGTTTATTAGCCTGTGGTGACCTTACAGGATAATATTTCATGATGTTTATCACGGACGGTTATGCAGGTCTCATATCCGAGTTCCTTTCAAGGCTATTGCAGTTTCTTAGAAGAGTGCACCTCCATTATTTTGTTGCATTACTAGGACCCAACAGGCGGTAGTGTTTTGTAACCGTCAGGTTACCATGTTGGAATTAAATTCTAGGATGCTGTATAATGATCTTGTTTGGCAAATGTTTTAGGTTGTTTTCTTCTCACAACATGAAACAGTGGGAGTCGTGTTAAGCCTGTCTACTCTACCATTTTCAACTGCTCTGATCTCTAACACAGACCTGACATCACTGAGTGCGACATTGCACTTATTCTACGTGAATTTAAGCGGCTGACTTTGTCCTTCATCAGCGGCGAAACAACGATTACAATGTTCTTCTCACGAGTTGAATCCACACAAGAATACATTATAGGCAAAGCCTGAAATACAACAGACTTTCCAACTCCAGCTGAAGATTCACAAAAACATCGCTCTTCGATTAAAAAAAAGTCACAAGGCTTCCTCTTAATGCTTATTGAAGTTATCAAACCCGAAAACTTTCCTAACTCATCCTCTGCAATTTTTTTAACACGCATTTGCGAGAGCTCCACGCACAATCTCTGTGTGTTCCCTCTTCAGATATGCAAGGTGAAATGTGATTGGTTTTTAAGTGATGATGTCACGGAAATCGTTCTCGTGGCTTGAGTTGGGAGACGTTATTTTCGGGGGAGACAACCGACAGCCGGAAATATGTCTGCGTTCGCAGGCTAATTGAAATTGGGATCAAGAAAGAAGCTAGAGTGATAGTATGTGTCCCCTGCAGTGCATCACTGGACAAGACATGGTGATGTGATATCTTGTCCCCTTGCTGTTTTGAGTGTTAGTGCTCTAGATTACAGCTGAAATCCAGAATACACACCTCCTTAATTGTATCTCACTGATTAAGAAGTGCCTTGTTATACGCCTTATTCTCCAGGGTGCATTCCGCAAAGACCCCACGCCGAAGATATGCCGAGGGCTTTGAACATGTACGCTGAGTAGACCAGAATCCTACGCCGTTGATAGCATACCGTATACTGTACCCCAATAATTGCCCCCGGCCCCAGATCTTCTGCCGCCACTCTGCTGCGAAAGAGAGGCGTGTAACAGAAATCCTGGAGACCAGTTTTTTAAAGTGATGCCCATGCTCACTATTAGAGGCATAAGCGTTTACATTTCATCGTTCTGTGTTCAGTGGTCGTCCTTTATTTTATGTAGCCATCGCCAGAAATCAAGGACATTGGAGCTGGGGTTGCAAGAAGTTGAAAACAAATGCGTTTGCGCCTCAAATGATTTAGCCTGCAGAACAGGCGTAATTTTTTGTGTATTTCAGGGGAACAGAAGCGAAAGAGAGACGAGCCCGTGGCGAGTGCGGGGCGAGCGTGTGGCGAGCGCGAAGCACGAGTTGCGTGCAAGAGGAGGATCGCTAAAAAATCCCACCTGTCCCCATACCATTGTTCAAGCTGTTCTGGCATTCAAATATGAACCCGGCTACCTAATTGGTGACTTTGAAACACGTGATCCTCGAATGTTTTTCCAATACGTATCACAATCACGTACACGGATTTGAATACAACAGATCGATTCGCGCTACAATTGTTCGGTGAATTTGACTGGAAATACGGTCCAATAGGACTCGTCTGCTCCCTGTAGCTCTTCGTGTGTTTCCGAAGTTGCCTCCTTGGCCTTCCCCACCTGCATGAAATTGCCTGCGACCCGTCCCTAATTCCCTATCAGATTTCTTGTTTTACTAGCGCCTTTCGCTCTTATTTTCCCATGTTTTCTCCAATGTTACTTCTTTTAGTTAAAAAATGGAAATTCTGTTTTATTCGGTTTCGTTTTGTCCTCCGAACAGTTCGAAGTCAATAACTTACTCATTAAATTTTGCTCATTCAAGGGCTTTTGTATGAAAGTTGTAAATCCCCGGGTGTAAATCAAAAAGATAACAAAGAAATCAGCCAATTGATTTTGAGATAAATCGTATTTAAACCAGGATAAATTAGTGCCCACTAAGTTCTTTTCTCAGGGCCGGGGTTCTGCAGTAACTGAATAAGACTCAAAAATGTAGATTTTAGCAAGCGAATAAACTAAACAAACAAACCGCGGAGGTAATTAATTATTCAGAAATCAAGCATACAAAATACTGTTCAATTTAAAACCTTAAATTCCCAAATAAAGGTAATCAAAGGAAAGAAATGGCACAGGAAGTTCATTACCAACAAATTTTAATTCAACACGAGGAGAAAAACCTATCTAAAAGCGAAAAATGTTCAAACTTTCGCAGACGTACTTCGCGTGACAGCATGAAATTCACTCTTCACGCTCAAGCAAAAGCTTGAGTTTACCGACAACTTTGCCAGTCATTTTATCGGCCATGGCCTTACCAGTCGTTCCGAAAGTTGAATTCAATGTTGTAGTAATACTGTACATTACCATTTTGGTTTTCTTAAGTCCAGGAACCTGCTTTAAATCTGCGATCCGTTTTCAATGCAAAGCACACAGATCGTAATGTTACTCAAGGCTGTTGAAGGAAAAATTCTTCCACCAGAAAGGTTTGAGACAACTCTGCACTGTCAAATATTCCATTCTGAGGCACTTAAACATTGATTTGTGTTTTTTCTTTCTATTTTAAGTCCCAAAGAAGTAATTCCTCCGTTTTTAGGGATGAGAACAAGACCTTGGATGTTTTACATGTAAGATTTGGCCCACAACGCAACGTGATCACCATTGTTTTTCTAACATTGTGATTGGCTGGTCATTTAGGGTGTGTCTGGGGGCAGAAGAGCTTGAACAAAGGTATGGGGACAGGCGAGATTTTTTTAGCGCTCCTCCCCTCGCACGCAACTTGTGCTTCACGCTCACCTCACTTTCGCCTCTGCTCACCAGAAATACGCAAAAAATTACACCTGTTTTGCAGGCTACAAATGATTCCGCAATTGAACGCATGCCCACCCTCGCGTTCGGTGGGAAAGCGAACAAATATACCTTTGAATGTGCAGGTATTTGGTCAGCGGTTGCTTGTTAATGCTGGACAAAAAATGCCCGCGGATGCAAGTGCTGTGAGAGACGTTCTACAAAGATTTTAGACTCAAAAGGATTATAAATTTATTTTAGGTACCGGCCACAGCCGCCACAGGTCAAGTAACCTTTCGTGGTTACGCCAGGTTAGCGAGGTTACGCAAGTTACGCCAAATATTGCCTTGACCACTCGCTTCAGTACGCCGACGTCTCGTCGATCGCACGCCGGTGTAAATGTGGTAATAATTCCTACTACTACTACTACCGTACGCCGCAAATTTTAAAACCCACGCCGAAGATCTTCGGCGTAACCTTAACTAAATGCACCCTGGCTTATTCTAGAAAACACTCCATTACCATAACAAACATAATGATTTGGTACTGAATCAGGTCAAAATAACCGGTGTGTAGCATTATGTGCTCAGATCTGGCAGAGTAATCATCACGATCGCTTAGATAAAGTGATTGTACACATGTCAACTTGGATCAAACCCATGCGCGCAAAGTAGGCGTCATTAATGAACTCGCCTATTTTCCCGGTGACCAATCGCCCGTAACTTTTTCGTTACCAGAAAAATAAAATAAGAGGATGATAAAAAAATATGTCATCGAATGTGACGAATTCCGTTAGATTCGGACTTTTACACTAAGTGCAGATTTACATATTATGTACCAACCCTCATGCGGACTTCGTAGTCCGTGTAACGTTTTTTACCGACTCCATGCGTCTCGGGATTGACAACATCGATCTCTAAAAAGTTCGCTGGTGCTGCATAAGCATCATCTAAGGTTTGTTTCTTGGATTCGAGCCTTTTCGTGTCTTGCCTGTCTCCAGTTTCGGTAGAAGTCGCCATCTTCGCTTACCAAGCAAGATGTCCGATCAGTCAAGTAATTCCCAGTGGCCTTTTCGCATCAGCTAGAACCAGACTCCTTGCGACCAACTTCACCGCCAATGTTGTCATTTTGCTGTTTGTGGTAGTGACAGTAATTTGAGTGGGGAAAAATGCACAATTTACAACCCGAAGAAACGCATTTCTACCCCCATTTACCTTGAAAATACTCAAACATGCCTCCAAAAAAGAAATCTGGCAAGAAAATCCTCTGGAAAAAAAAGAAAGGAAAAAAAAGCGGCGCGCCGAAGGAGCCCAAGCTGACAGTGGAAGAAGCCATCGTTGCTTTTCAGTGAGTTTGCCTAGCGATGAATTACTTTACCTTGGTTTTGATTTTTTTTTGAGTATATTGTGCATTTTTTGAAGCGATATTTGCAAAACAGTTCTTTGCAGAGGTGGGTTTATTTATCCTTGTATAAATACATTGCTAAGCAACAAACGCCGTGCTGTTTAAAAATTAATTAGATAGGCTCTAAGAGCTTTTTTACAGATTTCCTGAATCTTAACAGCACAAGCTTAAATGCTTATCAAGCTTAATAACATGCCCAGCTTTATTATGAGTATTTTACAGTAATTTAGCAGTACCTTGTGATAAAGTAAATAGAGATGGTGAATTTTGTGCTCGGTAATAAATGTGAAAGCTGAATTAATCTACATGACACGAGCATGGGACAAAGAAAAATCTGGGTACTCACTGGAAGGGATAGACCAGAAGGCCCTTCTTCGTTCTGTGACGTTTCGTGACCCTTTATACAAAGTATACACTATATATGGTGACCCTTTACAAAGTAATACACTATATATGGTGAAACAAAACGTCTCCGGTTTGCTTGCGGTTAGTTTCACTCTTGTTTGCTTGCGGTTAGTTCCATCCTGGTTTGCTTGCGGTTAGTTCCATCCCTGTTTGCTTGCGGTTAGTTCCACCCTGGTTTGCTTGCGGTTAGCTCCATCCCGGTTTGCTTGCGGTTAGTTCCATCCCTGTTTGCTTGCGGTTAGTTCCACCCTGGTTTGCTTGCGGTTAGCTCCATCCCGGTTTGCTTGCGGTTAGTTCCATCTCGGTTTGCTTGCGGTTAGCTTTCATTTTGTGGTTTGGGTGACACACTATTACATTAACTTAGACTTGTAGTATTTAAAGTTAAAAAAAACCAAATTTGGCAGCTGGCGCTCCGATGGCGTAGTGGATCAGTGAGTGCTTCCTGAGTCGTGGTACCCGGGTTCGACTCCCGGTGTCCACATGGTTTAAATATTTCTTTCTTCTTCTTTCTTAGCAATTAAACAAAAAACTAAGTGTCTTCTTTATGTGAATTTAAAAAAAAGAAAGTGTTTGGTGCATGAAATGTGACAGAGGGAAGAAGGGCCTTCTGGTCGATCCCTTCAAGTGACTACCAAAAATCTGAGCCCCCGACAGGAATCGAACCCATGACCTCCGAACACTGGTCAGGCGCTCTATACACTGAGGCAACAAGAACTCATGGAGAGCAAGGTCATTTTAAACTGAGTTCATATGTGACAGGCGCCCTGCATACTGCTAGGATTAGCACTGTCGAAGTCATCATGAGTGGTGATAAGTGAATAAAGTGCTCCTGTCATGTAGATTAATTCACCTTTCACATTTATTACACAGAATTCACCATCTTTATTCACTTATCACCACTCATGATGACTTTGACAGTGCTAATCCTAGCAGTATGCAGGACGCCCATCGCATATGAAACTCAGTTAAAATGACCTTGCACTCCATGAGTTCTCGTAGCTCAGTGGATAGAGCGCCCGCTCAGTGTTCGGCAGGTCATGGGTTTGATTCCTGTCGGGGCTCAGATTTTTCTTGTCTCATGCTCGTGTCATGTAGATTAATTCACCTTTCAGCAATACCTTGTGTCGACATTAAAGGCATATGGAAGGTCACCATAGGTACTGAAAGTATTACTGCAGCATGCAGTTATCTTCATTTGCATTTAATTTCAGGATAGAAGTAAAACAAAGGAATTTTGATGATCTGATGTATGATTTACAATCCCTCAAGGAAAAGAATGAAAGACTTAAAGACAGAGTAAGGGATATATGGGCTCATCCTCGGTGTTAAAACCTGTAACACTCACCAGTGAGTGAAACAAAGAAAACAAAGAAGTCAAGATAATAGATCCTAACCCTAACGATAGCTACAAAACAAAGCAAAACATCACAGGTTTTTACACAGAGGTAAACCCGATATATGAGCCACTAATAACATGAAATTTGCGTAGAGGAAGTGCTGGAAGATCTTCCTTGAAGTCATTTTTTCTCATTCAAGAAAGCTTTTTTTAAAGTTTCCACTCAAAATTTTTGTCATCATTTTACATGATATCATTGTCTCAGAAAATTTCCTATTGTCTTTCAACCAATCATAATCCAGAATTACAATGTGTTATTTACACTGGTGTTACCCTTGAACTCATTCTCTTCCTCAGAGGCTGCGCTCTTTTCGGTCAGTACCAAGAATTGGTGACCTCTGGGAAGGTCCAATTTTCTGAGCATGTCCACAGAGTAATTGTTTCGTATTCTCAGCCAATCAGACTTTGACTCTAAGCATGTGCAGCGTGATGTGAAGTTCATGAATCGGTCGTATTCTTGGTGCTGAGCAAAAGGAGAGTGGACTCTGAGGCCGAGAATGACTTGAACTGCACTGCTCTCAGCCAATCAGTATCAAGTTATTTTTTCATGTATATTATTAACAAAGAGACACGTCCATAGATCAATTCTTCCTGCTGAATTTAGTAAACTTGCAAAGTTTCCATAAGAATCTTTGGCAAATGTATGGAAATATGGTATGCCAAACTTGCCAGTTGTTACAAAGAAATGTACAAAAGGGGCAAGGGGTTGAAATTTTTGGCGGGTGTGAAAACTGTTGGTCACAACATCATTTTGACATTTTAGCATCAGGCAAAACCTGACATTCATTTCTAAATTAACGAGACTCTGAGCTAAAGCCTTCCCTAAATATCATTGTCAGTAAGGAGAAGTTATTGTTTTATTACTAGCTGTTTGCTCTCATTATGTCTAGACAGGTTTAAACATACTGCTGCAGATCGTTTTTCTCAGTCTAGGTTCTAGACTTCTAATGTTGACAACATATAGTTTTCAAAAAGTAGTAACAATCACTTAAGTTAATTTATTTGCTAGCATTTGAAATGTCAAGTTCTGTATTACAGCGGTTATCAGTCACACGCGCCCTTCAACGATTTTTTGCCATTTCAAAAGCTAAGTTTGGTGGACGTCAATCAAATGTATCCATGACAATATTCGTGTTCATTTCGTCGTGTCAGTTTCACGGCCATGTTCGATCGTCGTTGGATCAGGAATAATCGCTCAGTTATTCTGACAAAGTAATTTGCAATTTCGCTGAGATGGAGGGCTCTTATGTAGAGGAAACATGGTTTGTCTTTGAATTGCATAGCATAAACACTTTTTGCGAGCGAAACGTTTGTGAAGAAGGCGGCGTACGAAACAAAATCAGAGCCGTGAGCGATCCGCCAAAGAGAAAGTCGAAGAAAGGAAAGATACAAGGTAGCTGAAAAAGTTGGCCTCTGAAATGAGTCGCTTTATGTGGAGATTGAATATTTATCAGCTTGTTATGGATGCAGATTATTTTCACCGCAGAAATTTTTGTCATTCGCCTTGCTAAAATACTCAGTGATAATCCCGGCATGCAGAGATCAATCTTGACGAGTTTGAAGCGTGGTTGGAATACTAGTACCAGACAGGCAAATTATATGCAAAGCAAACCGTCAAGAGAACCACACGGCACGTGGGAATGTCAGAAATAAAAAGGCAACGAAAGCCGCAAGAGATTAGCAGTTAGACTTTTGTAGTTCATTCTGTAATAAAATTTATATTTAGTTCATTCTCATGTTGTTGTGGTTGTACAATGTTTGTAAATTTGTAGCTTCAAAGCATTGCCGTGAGCGAGACGAACGAAAAGGCGCTTCAAACGATTTTATAAGTCTTACTTCTCAGTTTCTGTTTATCGACGAGTCAAGTAAAGATGATATGAAAGAGCAACTCGGATACTCTGAGAATTTGACGCCGTTATTGTCATGGAGACATTTGATTGACGTCCACCAAAACGTAGTTTTCGAAATGGAAAAAAATCGTTGGAGGGCGCGTGTGACTGATAACCGCTGTAACATGTCTCAATTGGAATTCAATGTTTTTCACAACTGTGTAATATTATATATTCTTAATCAAGCTACAAGGGTCTAAGAACAACTTTATATGGACAACTTGATTAAATAAATATAAATACATAAAAGGAGAAAGGTCATTTGCCTTGTTTATGGTAGATTACTGTGTAATTTTATGTGAGAAACAGCAAAGTTTTGCGAACTGTTTAAACTAGTTAACCCATTGACGCCCTGTGCCGCCCGTAACCGCCCGTGACGAACCTTGGCCTTTCTTCCACTTCTGATGTCATCATTTTTGACCAAAATTGGCATCATCTATACTCAACTTCTGCAGGAGGAAAAGATCTTTCCAATGATGCCTAGATCAGAGTGATCGGCTTAATGGAGCCTGAGATATGCACAAGAATGCTCAAAAAGATGAGTGAAAAACTCAGAGCAAAATTTACTGCCACTACACCTAACTGCTCCACAGTAAAAATTGGCCGCTTCGATGACTCTTTCTTAGAAGTTTTTTGAAATGCAAGCAAGCCCACTAAAAGGTCAATCCCTGCGGCGAAAAGAGAAGAAAAGGAGAAAAAGGAAAGGAAAAAAAAACATCAAAAATCGAAAAGCCTAAAGACGTGGCCACCTTCTCATCCAAAAACTATCTTAAATTGTTATTTCTGCGCATGCACGGGCCCAAAGTTCATAAAATGTGGTTTTAGTGGCAAGAAGGGCTAGCTGTCGTGCTACGAATGCATTTTTGACCAGATTAAAACTAATTTGGCCGAGATCCAGCCTCAAAACCACCAAAATGTCCAAAAAATGCAGTTTCGGCAAAAAGTTCCAGGAGTCAATGGGTTAAGTTTCAATAATCCTTTTGACTTCAGAACTATAAAAGGTAATCCTTTTCTTGTTGTATTTATGGCCTATTTCAATATTTTAAAGAACCAAAGGCTGAAGGAAGAGCAGCTCTTACACATCAAAACTTTGTTAAAGCAAGTCAAGGAGAAAGACAAGGAAGTTGAGAAAGCAGCTGAGGTCGGACATGAACAAGTAGAGGTTGCACTGCTGGAAAAGTTTGACACGATGAAGGCTGAAGAAGCTGAAGTTCAAGGTACACTATATGGATAAAATGGTGGCCCCGTGGTAACTGCACTTGTCTCTGGATCAAGCAGTTCAGGTTCAAGACCTGGCCGGGGAAATCATGTTCTTGGACAAGACCAGAGCTTGACATTGTGTTGGGGTCGCCAATGCGATTAATTTTTTTCCACGGGCAACTAAATTTTCACGCTTTTCAATGAAATGCTTTGCTGGTGACTAAATCATCATTAATATCATTTGTATTATTTATAACATTGATATGTTCTGTATAATTTGGTATAATGTAACGTTTGAATAAATGTATGAGGTACAGTTGCCACATGTAGAGTATACATGTACTCTGGGTTAATGTATTTATTAATAATTATATTGATTTCATCTTTAGTACTCAATGATCAAATTGAAAAGAAGGAAGGTGAAATAGCAGATGTGAGAAGAAATATAAAGAAGCTTGAAGAGTACAGGGTACAGTATGATAAGTATGGGTTATTGACCAAGTGTGAGGTCAAGATGGCTGGATATTGGCCAAGCTCTTTTTTTGCGTGTTTATGGACCGAGACGAAGTCGAGGTCCATAAACTCGCAAAAAAAAGAACGAGGCCAATATCCAGCCATCTTGACCAAACAAACTTGGTCAATAAAGGATTTATTATATGGCTTTTGGTGAAATTTTGCTTTCGGGATGCAGCGGGTAGTCCCGAGCGAGCAAGATGGCTCCATCTTGCCCGCTCGGGTAGCCAATCACAGCGCGCGATTTGGTTCATCTTGCCCACTCACGGAGCTAGCCATATAATAAATAAAATTAATAAATAATTATTAATTTGCACTTCTGAATAGTGAAAGAGAAGCTTGATTGAGTAACCATTGCTTATAAGTCCAGGTTTTCATACTGTCTGTAGGTAAATATGTTGTAATTTGGTAAAGTAAAGTAAACTAAAACTTTATTTAGCCAGGGTGGCCCATTCAGCATTGTGGCTTGTATCCAGAGGGGCTGCTGTCCTGGTAAAAGCAAAGCCTGCATAATTTGGCTCAAATTCTACCAAATCGTTGTTCAAAGCCCCTGATCTCAAGATAATTTTCTGTATGTAGCATTTATTAAGAGTATTTCAATTCCTCTTGGGCAGGTGCTAACTAGAACATCACAGCATTAATCCACATCATTTGTTCAACATCGAGTTCAGTGCATCAACTATTCCATGAAGACTACCACTAGAACCGGAGCCTAATAAAAAAATGGGCACGGAATCTGAGCCTCCAGAGCTCTGCATTTATGTAATACAATAATATTTTAAACATGTACACTTTTAGTTGATACTTCTTGACTTCTGATGAAATTAATTTGTTGTTCCTTTTATGAAATTCATATTTCTTGTACAATGTTAGGACAGAGGTGCTGAGGAACATGCAAAACAAATAATAATATGAAACAAGATCTGAAAGAAATGCAGGATTCCCATGATGACATTGCAGGTAAGAAGTTCAATTATTGGCGGCTCAAAGTGATCGAAGGAGCTACATTTTTGTTGTTTGATATATATTCCACAAATTATTTGAATTCAATCAGCTGATGCTGTAGGAAAACAAATGGAAACTGGTGAAAATTATTTGTGTGATGACATCAAAGGGCATTGAAATGCAACACCAAATTCTGTTATCAAGTTTTAATATCCATTTATAATTAAATGGAGAATGGAAACATGAAAAACATTTTATAAGCTAATATGGTATTATATGCTCCTGACATTATACATGTGTGTATTTTTTGTTTCAATTTCTTTCCTTCCTAATTGGCATTCCTTTAGCAATCTATTTTACATTAAATCTGTTTTTTTTATGAATCTTCACTTAACTATGTTTGAGAACAAAAATTCAGTCAGTACTGCTGTAGTGCCTGTGAATTCCCAGTTTTTTTTATGACTAATTTGTCAAATTGGGACTAGTTGTTGTTGTTAAAGGCTGGAGTCTTTTGTGTATTATTTGTAGTAACTGTTTTAATACTTTTAATAATATTGTTTTCTATTTTGGAACTGTTTACAACTTACAGCTCATTTAGAAGAAGCTTGAAGATAGCTAGAGATGAAATTGAAACTTATACTGAATCAACAATATCAAAACAGAAGGACATAGCAAATGAGGTACAGCCAGAACCCTTGTTTCTCTGGACTTCATCGATTCTACACATACATTACACTGCAATGCCTCCCCCTGAAAAATCATCTGATAAGAAAATTATTACATGTACAAACAATGTTATTATGCTATGTTTAAGGACATTCACCCCTGCTGTTTTTGCACATCCTTTCTGGGCATGAAATTCATGCCACAACGTCATGTCTTACCAGACGTCATACATCATTATGTGCTGTAAGGAAGAAATGTGAGCAAGTATACGGTTTTTTACTGCGTGCACTAACTTTGTCTGCACTTTACTCAGAGACTCTTGGATGTTCAGTGAACCTCATTTTTCTTTCGGTAGACTGATCAATTTCCTTTGCCAATTTTATCCATTTTTTAACAAAAAAAAACAAGAAAAGTCTATTTGTAAGAAGTTACAAATATTTCACTTTTTCTTCTCTTGCGAGTGAAGTTTTCTTCACTTCATATGGACAGGCAAGGGTACCATTTATTCTTGTACAAGGCCTATTCAACCTCAAGGAATGGCATCAGCTCCATGTATCTTTTTTATTTGTGATAGTTGTAAGCTAATTTTGTCTCAAAATAAGGAAAACCTCTGGCCTTCAACATACCTCTTCTTGAAAACAAGCACAGGAACCTTCCATTGTTTTGGCTTTTTGGCAAAGTTGATCTCTACCTTTACTTCATGATAAGTTTTAAAAGTCTATTTGTGGGAACATTTTGGGCATGAACATCCTTGATTAAACACTTTGCTTGGGAGTTTCATTTCAATTACATTTCAGTTATCGGAGGCAGTGAATGCAAAGGAGGCTTTAAGGCCGATTTACACGTTACGACTTTTCCCGCATACGAACAAGCTTATGACAGGCCTACGACATGAATTGTTTCTTGTAAATCAAACCTACAACTCGCTTAAATGGTCCTAAGTCATGTCGTAGGCCTGTCGTAAGCTTGTCGTATGCGGGAAAGTCGTACTGTGTAAATCGGTCCTTATATAATAGAGGAACGTTATGTATTAATTAATTAACTTTTGTTTTGAAGAAAACATATTTCAAAATTTGTATTTCTAGAAAGCCACCAATGACTTGGACAAGGATAGCTGTGGTGAAATTCTGGACAACAGATGGCTCAAAAAGAGGTATAGTATTCTCAAGATTCTTCTGCTTCCAAGCTAAAAGTAATTTGGTTGCCACAATTATGTTTATTCCTTCTTGTAATGGGGAGAGGTGTTGTGTCACTAGGTATACCAAATTACATTGTGTAACAACCCAATGCATAGTGCCCCAAAATAACATTACATGACTGATGACAATGATAAGGGTTTGCAAAGTCAACAGTACAAATTAAATAATAAATTTGACACCTTTTTCTGTCTTTGCAACTATTACTGCTCTCTCCTAATATGTGAGTATTCAGAAACTTTTGTTGGTTGTTCAAAACAGAGATGGCAGGTGGGATGTTATGTCAGTAAATTCAGACATAACATAAAGTGATCTTAAAACTCATATTCACTCCTAAGTAATCTCCTCTCCTACTCCTTCTAGTGATTAATTAGCATACTATTAAATTATAGGGGGTTAACAAAAAATCAGTCACAGAAAGCTGATTTTGACACACAGTAAGAAGAGTGCTTTGGAGATGGTTGTTTTTGTTTCAGGTCGCTATTCATCGTGAAGGTCATGCTGACCTCTCAGAAAGTGTAGAAGACTTAGAAAAGAGAAACTTGGAAATTATGAGTGAAATGGTTTGACTGTAAAGTAGAAGACCTCAAGTTCACCAGGTTGGTATTTTGTTGACCACCTTGGATGATTACATACCTCCATAATAGCTTGAATCTTTTTGCCCAACCGAAGTTCTGATGGTTTTTATTGTTTGTCTGGGAGGGAAAGACACCATGGACTCCAAGATAAGACAGATACATGTATGTCCAGAAATGCAAGCTGATGAGATGAATGCTCTTTGCGATACAAATCGCAAAGTGTCCTCATTTGTAAAAAAAAAAAAAGCCACCAAAACATGCTTAATAATGTCAAATATATGGAGTAATATGAAAATGGTCCTTTGTGATGCTTCTCATAAGGAGAGTGCATCTCGTTGTTGTTCGATCTTGGACATAAGTGCAGAGGGACTGGGTCATTGTGATATGTTCTGACTTGTGTAAGACACACCCGTCCTTTCATTTCCCTCTTTTGCGCAGTAAATAAGTGAGAGTTAAATCAAACCTGTCCAGTTTGTGTTCTTTAGCAAGAAACATTGTTCTCCACAAAGGAGTATAGTGGCTGCGGCAAATTCTGGCGCAGAAGGCTAACCATACTTGGCTTGCCCTCTATAATCTGAATGTTTCTTTTCAGGAAGTTTTATCTGAGTTGTATAGATGATGATGAGAGTTCAGGTGAAGACAATGTTGAAGATGATGTTGAAGAAGAGCTGATTGAGGCACATGGAGTGCTAGGAGAACAACACGAAAAACCTGATGATCTGCTTGATAATTACTTTCTTCCTGGGGAAGATGACTTTGAGGTACAGCATCACTTCTACTCTGGACACTATGTGTACTGTCACCAACCTCATTCCCAGAGTCTCTCATCTTACCGCCTAGGGCGACGGGAAGGAGAGGACACTGGGAACGAGGTTGTACTGTCACTGTCACTCTGGACACAATTTGGTATCAACGGTGGAGTTAATGAAACAAGTGATCTTTATTTGATGAGAACCTCAAAGGAATAGCTTAGAAAGATCAAAGCTGAAATAACAAAAAAAAAAGAACAATAAAAACAGAACACAATTTGTGAAGCTCCAGGAGAGTCCGAGAGATCTAGATTTTGAATTTCCCTTCCTTTTGATTTTCTTTGTTCTGATAACCTGTTTTTGTAATGATGTACTGTTAATTTCTGAAACATACTTTTCTAACAATATTGTTGAATAGTTGTTTCCTTTGTTTCAATGGCATGCCTCTGAAATAGCTAAGCTTAGTGTTTGTATAGATAAGTGCATGACCACTATAAATCAGTGTACAAATAGGATTGAAATTTCTTTTTGACATCTTACAACATATACTTTCAACAAAAAAAATTGGCCTTTATTCGTCTGATCAAAGTTGAGCTGAAGTTGTTTGTTGGTCAAATTTCCTTGCAGGAATCTCCTCGTCTCGGCCCTATGGAACTACAGCTTTTATCTGTAATTGGAACAAAGAAACCAGTTCTGCCTCACCCATTCGACGCAGACCAAGAGGTAAACGAACTGGCCTCTTTACCAGACCCCGGGGATGGATCGAGACCAGAAAACTACACGAGTCCACGTCATTGGCCAATTACTAACAATATGCTGCAAACATTGGCCATACAATAGGAGAGAAAAAAAAACAGAAGGTCAAAGAGATTCTATTTACACGGATGAGGACAGTTTGTCAAGGTCGAACACGTTGAAGAATTTTACGACCTTTTTTGATTGTATGGTTTGTATCACTTTGCAAGTCAGGTTGTAACTTTTTTTAATTAAGCATCACTTCTGTACATATTATTTATTGCACTGCCTGCATTTTTTCTAATATTTGCTATTGAATGTACAAAAGGGTATTTCAATAAAATTCCTTTTTTCAGTGGCAAGTCAAGTCCGCATTTATCTTCAGAGGCATTCCTCAAACTTATGAATAATTCATCAAATAAAAACAAAGAAAATCACAACCGTGAAGGAGGTTTTTTATACCCGATCTTAAGGTGGCTCCCTAGAGTTATTACAAAACACCCTCCCTATAGAGCGCGAGTTAGGAAAGGAAACGTCGTTAATTTCTCTTAAAGTGCACCTAACCCCAAAAATTTTTTTCGCTAAAACAATAAAGCTTATTTTGTGGAGTAATTAGCCGCAAAAATTTTTCGATTTGGTTAAATCCTCGAATTTCTGTGCCCCCTTGAAACCGAGTTTCGTATGGTTCACGACCGAACATAAGGAGTCTGGGGAGAGTAAAGCCGTGACGTCACTTCGAGAACGAAAGCTTCGGCTGTCCCAGTCGGGCCTTTTACTCTGTGTGAGCGTGGAAGCCTTTTTGCCGCACAAGTTTTTCGCTTGGGGCTCCACAGTCGACAGATTTCTGTTTTTATCAACAATATCTTCTACTTCGTCGGATTCTGAAATGAGCTTTGACTCAGAAGACTCCGAAATTTATTATATCGCTGAAGAGAATGACGACTCGCACTTGTAAACAAAGCAAAGTGAATAGTTAAATGATGACGGCCGAGCTGATTTATATGCTGATAACTCTCTGGCCAACGAAGAATGGATAGACAAAATGAGGTGGATGCTGACAAACAACTCGAACGAGCTCTGATGGACAGACCCGAAGGCAATGATATGTAGAAGTCAAAGAGACTGTAGCGTGTGGTGCGTATATTTACTAAATTCGCGCATTCTTCGATCTTGCATTAACATACTTTCGTGTAAATAAAAGTCAAGTCCGTTAACTTTCTCAAATTATTTTAACTTCACTCGTTCAACGTAGACCAAAATGATTATCCCATGACACAATGCTTGTGTTCTTTTCCTGCGAGTGTGGAAATTGTAGCGTCGCTTCCCTTCAAAACATCAGCGAATGTTATTGTTGTTATTATTATATTAGAGTGAGTTAGAAGGTTGTCAAGACTCAAAGAAGAGTGATCTTGTTCTTGAAGATATTGGTGCTGATGTTACCTTAAAGTGTGTTACTGAATATCCAGGAATTAAACCTGTATGGCTTCAGAAATGGAGTTTTAAGATTAGTAGTGGGCAAATACAAAACTATCTGTCGGCTGTGCCGACTGACTGCTGTTGTTTCTCAGATCAGATGCAACAACGGCTTCATGAATCGATGGACGGTTATTCCAAATTCGTCTCGCTTAAGTCACTGAGTCAGCAAAATCCCTTCCTCTCTCTGAAAATCCAGGCATCGAGCGAGATCATCTGGTTTGAAATACTCTATGGAACAGATCACCGAACTCTTAGACGGCTATCACTTTGCACGAATCGAGCCATCACTTTGTACGTTTCTTCTCTTCAGGACATCTCTCCATAAAACGTATGGCATAAAGCGGAGTACCTCCTGTAAGTTTGTTGTGTTGCTACATCACACTACAGCGCACCTGGCTAGCATTTTTTTCGAACAACTTTTCCAGCCTTTCCCAAAGAAACAAGTAAATATGCGAATCTCAGAATCATCGTGTTCTCGATCTGACGTCACATCCGGCCCTCGACCCATTCTCCGTTAAACTCGGTCGTGGACCAAAATGGCGGCAATTTCACGTACTTTGACGAGCCATAGAAAATCAAAGATTTAACCAAATCGAAAAATTTTTGCGGCTAGTTACTCCACAAAATAAGCTTTATTGTTTTAGCGAAAAAAAGTTTTTGGGGTAAGTTGCACTTTAAAGTTTTCCCCTTAGAGATTTACCAGTATGGGTACTGTTAAAATAAGGCTTATGTTTTGGTTGTCAATTTTTGGATTAAGGCCGTTACCATGGGAACATCTCATCTAATGACAGGCAGATATATTCATCATTTTGACCTAGACTCCTTAATATTTATACTTTCCTTGGGTGAAATTTTTTCATATTTCGCCACATCATGGAAATGATATTGCCTGACATTTTAAACTGGTAAAAAGTCAAGGTTGTTCAGACGGTTTTTCCAATATTCTGTAATTTCTCATTATTCTAAATTTATGAGATTAGCTCTGACAGATTTTAACAAAAATGAGGTATTTTATAGGAATTGTATGTGGCTACAACTGAGCCAAATTTAAAAAAAATTCACAGAAGGAAACGCGAGAAACTTAGCATTTATTTTCTCACGTGACGTCACAAAAATCAGAAAAACACGTGTGGTATCGCGCGTGGGTAATCATTTTGGCGCGCGCTCATGTGACGCCATGTATCACGTGCGAGAAAGTAGGAGTAAATTAGAGCTCTTTTAGCGGTTATTTATAGAGCTTTTTTTGTCATTTCTTTTGGCCCTAGCTAGAACACATGTTTGAACGGAGTTTTGAAACTATTGATACTTATACCGAAGTGATTTAACGCCTTTCAAGTGCTGAAGTGATTTCGTTTTCTGCTTAGTAGGGTTACTTGCGACATTTTTGAACGCGCGATTAATACTGACGTTTGGCAGGCAAACGGATAGCGCGCGCTACTGAGTTTCAGTAAAACTCTAGGGAGCCACCTTAAGGTGATTCCCGGGTAAAAGAACCCGCCATAGATTTCCGATAAAACTTGGTATGGTGTCATTACAGTACAAGGAGATGTTACAAAACGTAATAAAAAGAGGGGGTCACCGTGCTTGTTTTCATGCCACGATGCTGACAAATATGGTTATTTGGGTGACTTTTGGTTATCCCAGTGCGCAACAAATAAGTTCGATTATTTTTCATGCGGTGTTATATCACACAGAGTTCGACTTTCTTTGATTGCTTATTCATCTACGTCCCAGAAAAAATGGCTTCAAATACCCTGCATTATTAATTGATATTTTATCCCTTAAAGGAAACATAATTTGGACTTGCTCTATTGCGCCCGTTACGTCTCTATCTGTAGCATTTATTTCATTTGCCAAAAAACTAGCCATAGATTTCTGCCAATTTTTTTCTCAGTTATTGCGGATATTGTTCTCATTGAATTTATAAAATAAAAAGTGGGGGTCACCGTGCTCGTTTAAGAGAAAAGAAGCTTTTATCTCGCTATCGAGCTTAGTTTGAGTAGAAATCTCTTATGTTTTGTACGCGCGCGCGCTCATGTGCGCGCGCTGATGACGCAAAAATCGTGCGCAGTAGGAATGCGCAATGCAAAACGCGGGAATCACCTTAAGGACGGTGCCTACTTTTGTTAGTGCGCACACGTTCTGCACATCACGCGAGCCATGGTTTAAGCGCGCGCGCGCTGGGGTTGACATTGACGCAATCAACTACGCCACCAAGCACACGACTAAAATTAAAGGAAAATTTTCCTGCGGTGACCAAATCAATTTGAATGAACCTGTACTTAAACCAGGGAGACCAGAATAGCAGCATATCGCTAGCCACTAACTGTTAACGTCTTCCAGCTGAAAATCTAGCTGTTATCTTTCGAAAATTACACTGAAATCCAACTGCAAACATATACCTGCAGATGGCGTAGTGCGCTCGCAGACACGCAAATGTCTTACTTACTGGGGCGGTGACAGGAAAAAAAGTAACAAGCACCGTAAAAGTTTTCAAAAAAGATCAATAACTTTAAAAAACGCGTGGTTACCCCAACATTTTTTGTTGGGAATGGAAGCGGCAAGCCTATTCAACATATGATTAGTTTCTGGTCGTGAGCAAAAGTTATTTAGTCTGTATTTTAGCTGAACCAGAGGAAGGCTGTCAGAGACGTTAAAAGCAATTTGCAACGGTTCTGTTACTAAAAACGTAACAAAAATGATTTTAAGGTTACCATTTGCCATGTAGTTTAAAGATCTTTTTAAATGTGTTTGCCTTTATGAATGTACAGGCGAATTCTAAGGAAATCTATGAAGAATATCGTTTCCCGCTTTTTTCAGAAAAATGCTGATGTAAGCATTTTTGTTGAGATTCAAGGCGAATTATCTCGAAAAAATGCCAGGCTACCCCTAATTTTCTTTGTGGATTCTAATAGCCTTTGCAAATATCTACTTTTTCCGCGTGGTCCTAACTTGGCGCAAATACCTTTGTATTTAGTAGGCACCGTCCTTAAGGTGGCTCAATAGGGTTACGTAAGATTACGAAGCGCGCGCCAGTGGCCTCAATCGAAAGTTAATATTCTCGTTCTTTTTGCTATTTTCCTAATCAAAGCTACTGAAACATAACAAACAAGGGCCAAAGTTTGCTGTTCAACAGTCACCTCTGGTATCAAGGCTTTTAGTCTCAAATTAAAACTGCTCAAACATCGCCATTTTTGACGTCTTTTTGGCTTTGATTTCAATTTTCTTCAATTTCCTTCGGTAAAATTTTCTGATATGCTCAAACCGGGTAGAGTCTGGCAAGACGAAACTTTTAAAATCGAAAAAAGTAGGGGTTGTCAAGGTAGTTTTTTCGTTTTTAGCATTTTTGTGTTATTTTGGCTGAGCGAAAACCTTGTCTTACAATTTTTTCTGATAAATTGAAAGCAAGGAAAGCTATTAAGGAATAACTTCTCTGCCAAATCTTAAGGAATTTCACCGAAGGAAATTCGAGAAATCTGATAAGGATTTTTCTATTTTTTCACCTCAATGGCAATTACGTCATCAGAATAGGAACTCGCCAAGATCGCTATGTGAGCATGCGCGAATTTTCGAACCACGCGGTTTTGTCGATGGGCGACTCGACAATGGCGGTCTCATCAAAATACACACAAGACCTTTCCGTCCAAATCATTTTTTTTACGTTTTCTTTTAAATGGTTTCTCTGTTTCTACTTCTGGGCTGTAATTTGAGCTATATTGTTGACTTGCTCGCTGCTTTGCATGAGCTTGCGTCAGCTAGCGCGCGCACATTACTAAAGCTCGCATCATCGGTGCGCGCGCTCTTAAAACCCTATTGAGCCACCTTAAAGCCCTGGTCAAACGGCGCGTGATAGTCGATGATAGTTGATTCTCCCGTAAGTATCATCAACTATCATTCACATGGTCAAACGGCCAAAGAAGTTCGTGATAACTGACGATAGTTCGCCAGCAGTCGCGCAAGCAAAGTCACGAGAGCAGTGAGTTCCAAGCCTTTTCCGCGAAAAATTGTGATTACTAAATGGCGTCCCGTAAGACAAACTTGTAAAAGTATGAATTTTTCGCGACGAAAGAGGCGGCAGCATGTTTTCTGACCGCTATCAGGCCAGTGATTACCAAACAGCTGACCGAAAAACTATCATGAACTATCATACGCGTGGTCAAACGAGAAAAACTATCATCGACTATCATTGAGAATTTGAACAAGCTCAAACTGAATGATAGTTGATGATAGTCAATGATAGTGCATGATAGTTGGTGGTCAAACGGAAGCGCGCGCTCAACTATCATCGACTATCATCGACTATCATGAGCCGTTTGACCAGGGCTTAAGGTAATTCCCTTGAAATTGTTCTACTATCAAACTTTTTTTGAAACTTGGCGTAATGAACATTCTGGTATGAACATTATAAAAATGCAATAAAAAATGGGGTCACCGTGCTGGTTTACGCGTCAGCAAGCTCTTAAAATGAGGTATTTTTACTGGTTGCGCGTTAAAAGTTCGAATCACCTTCATACAGAATTAAATCTTGGTTACTTGAAAGAAATAAAGTTTTGTCTTGAAAATAAAGCTTCATTTATTGCATAAGCAGTATTGCTTCATTTAAGCCGTTTTTGATTGCCTGGTTGCGGTAATATGCACTTTTTCGGACAGTTCCATGGCTAACTTTGCAGTCCCCTCGCCTTGGGCTGGCCAAAAAATACAACCCAAGTTTGGGGAAAACAAATATTTTTTTAAAAAAACTCAAACAAATTCACGTTCTTCTACTATCAAACTTTTTTTTTTCCTCCTTCAAATTATGTTTTTTTTCATTAGACCCCCTGGTTTTTCTTAAGGCACATTACCTAAAAAGAAAAAATCGGTGGGGTCCACCGTGGGCCCTTTTCGTTTAAGAGCAAAAAGGGGAGAATTTTATAATTCCCGTTAATCCCGAGCTTAGTTTTTTTTGAAGGGAAATTCTTCTATGGCGTATTTGCAGGGGCGTTTGCCACCGTGGCTCCGTGCGACGCGGCCGCTGTAGATGACGCGCGAAAAAAATTCGTGGGGGCCGCAGTAGGGAAATGTCCGCAATGCCAATATACTAAGGATTTACCATTTTTAAGGTAGATTCCTCAGTATTGCATTGCGCATCCCTACTGCGCACGATTTTTGCGTCATTAGCGCGCGCAAATGAGCGCGTGCACGTGCAAAACGTAAGAAATTTCCCACAAGCAAGGCTTGACAGCGAAATAAAAGCTCGTTTTCTCTTAAACGAGCATGGTGACCTATATTTTTTATTACATAATAGTAGTGCCCATGTTTATCCTCTTTAATCTAAAAGAATTTTAAAAAAAATTTATCGGAAGGAAAAAAAGATATAGCTGAAACCGTGCACAAAACCGTTACTCTAGGATGTAAATTATGACCACGAAAACATCGACTCGACGAACGCATTTCGTCTACCTCGTTTTAAATGGTGCGATTTTTTCCACAAATTTTATATGATATTGTTCCATATGTTCCATGCTTTCTTCCTGTCAAGTTTTCTTCCCAGTATTACTTCGATAAACTGTCCTTTCAGCTACCGCAAAATGTAACGTGGACCGATGAATAACGCGCGAGATTAGCACGAGTACAGGCATAAAATGGGCAAGATTGGCTCATCATATCTCTTTTGCGAGAATGGTGACCTATCTTTTTTATTTTATTTTTCGAAACAGTGCTTTGTAGGGAACATTCAGAGAAAGTTTAAAAAAAATTCATCGGTAAATTTTTATTTCTGAGGAAATCACCTTAAGGTGATTCCCGGGTTTTTGCTTTGGGCGCATTCCTTACTGCGCACGATTTTTGCGTCATCAGCGCCACGCACATGAGCCGCGCGCGTACAAAACATGAGAGATTTCCCTCAAAAACACTAAGCTCGATAGCGAGATAAAAAAGCTCTTTTTCTCTTAAACGAGGCACGGTGACACCCACTTTTTATTTTATAAATTCATGAGAAACAATATCCTGCAATAACTGAGGAAAAAATTTGGCAGAAATCTATGGCTAGTTTTTTTGGACTAAATGAAATAAATGCTACAGATAGAGCCTTAAGACGGGGGCGCAAAAGTAGAGGGGGGGGTGCAAGTTTTCAAAAATTATGTTTTGCTTTAAAGGGTATAAAAAAAAATATTTAAGCTTTTCTTATTAAAAAAACCGAGCGCTAAAGGGGTCGGGTCCTGGTTATGGGAGGTAATCTTGACCGAGGTCGTAAGTACAGACCGAACGCAGTGAGGTCTGTACACACGACCGAGGTCAAGATTCTCCCATACAGACCGACTTAGCTCGGTTAATAAGATGTTTATTATATGGCAAAGGCGAGAACAATTTAATTCGTTTAGTGTAACCGGTATGTACTAACTGGCATTTTGCTTGCGAGGGGCGATGAGCCGAATTTCATTCTTCCAAAGTTTTCTCGTTTCTCTTACTTTTTTTTCTCATCAGCTTTTTACACTTACAGAAATAAATATGTGTTAGATGAAAACAGTCAGAGATTTTGCATTTTAGTTCGTGACTTTTTTCACTTCAAATCATAACCAGACCAGATGCCGGTCTAGATGGGAAAATCTAGACCGCGGTCAATATCCATTTCAGCCAATCAAATTCCTGAATTTGGTAGTTCCCAGGTCCGTGTGGGACAGAGCCATATAATAAACAGTTTGTTTAGAATAATGCAGGGGTATTTGAAAGCCATTTTTTCTGGGACCGTAGATGGAATAAGCAATCAAAGAAAGTCAAACTCTGTGTGATATAACACGTTGCATTGAAAAATAATTGAGCTTATTTGTTGCGCACCGAGATAACCAAAAGTCACCTATAGTAAATAACCATACATGTATTTGTCAGCATCATGGCATGAAAACAAGCACGGTGACCCCCTCTTTTTATTACGTTTTTAGCATCTCCTTGTACTGTAATGACACCATACCAAGTTTCATCGGAAATCTATGGCGGGTTCTTTTACTCGGGAATTCAACCTTTAAGGGACGTTTGCCACCCATTGCTACTGCGCATCTCTAGTGCGCACGCATGTCATTAGGCACGCGCGTTGCCACGTCCATGTTATTTCAAGCGCCGTGCACCTAAACGAAACTACAAAATATAGAGCTGATGACCTTGCGTTAAACTTGGTGTGCGAATATTTTTTGTTTGGATGCTCGGTGACCCCCATTTTTTTTTAGGCATGATCACTTCCTTTTCTGATTCTTTCCAAATTATACTAAGAAACAAAAAGGTCTGTACTGGGAAGTTTTAATTAATTCTCATATTCAAATAGGGGTCGAATTGGTACATGGATACAGGTGGGCGTGACTTAGAAGTGTAGCATTTTTAAGGCTTATTTTTTTTACGGTTTCTAATCTAATCTTATCAATTTCTACCTGCAGTCAAAGTTTTAAAAAAATCGGCTGTACTTGGGAAAGTTTAGCGCGCAAACGTCGTTAATTTAGCATAGATTTTGGACGATTTTACTCCTCCGTTTACTCCTTAGGGCCGATCCGCACTAGCAGAAAAATTTGTTTATTTAGACAAAATTTTTTTTCATCACCTAACGTGCTACAAGTGCGGAAATGGGGTTTGTCGCGAACTGCTTGACAATTTTTTGGCGTGACGCGCGACAAAACTTTCACACGCACCGCCGACCAAATTTGGTCGCCGGGTAATAAAAAACTGGGCAAAAATCGTTTTAAATAAACAAAAATTTTGTTTTATCTTGTCATTAATATGCCATTAAAGCTTTTAAACCGTTGTGTAAATTTTAGCGTCTCAGTTTGTTTCTCGTGTTGCGAACTGAACTAGATTTTACGCAGTGCGCACGAAAATGAATCCTAAGGGTCCCTGGATATTTAAACCCAAATAGCCTGCGAACAGGCTCCCGGTTCGGTTGGTTTAGGGCGAGATAGACGAGTGTAGTCTAGGGCGAGCGGGACGAGCCAAGAGCGGTCTGGTGAGGAGGGAGTGCGCGTCCCACTCGCTTCGCTCGCGGAGTCACGACGCTCCGACTCCCACTCGCTCGCCGAATTATTTTTTTTCCGACCTCACCGGGAGCCTGTCTCGCATTGGCTATACACCCCATGGCCAAGCTACCTTTATAATCAAAGACTCGAATTCTGTAACCACGCTTGTTGGAACGTCCCCCCTTACGATGACCAGTTGGGCTATCCACATGTTTGCAGGGAGACCGCTTTTGAGATGGGAGCAATTGTTTGAGTATGTTTTTTGTAAAAAATTCAACACGACCAGGTGCCATCCAACGACACATTTTGAAGGCCTGTTTGGGATATCCCGATTGAAAAACACTGTCTTTCGTGTTTTTGATCTACTTGGTTTTGGATATATCACAGTCCAAATTCATGAAACTTTGTGCATTGCCTTACTTTAGGACCAATATCTAACACATGAGGTATGTATGTCTTCTGAAGGGGCTCAATCACGGTATTTTGGCCATGTGCAAAATAACCTTCAAACTGAGGAAAACCTGAAAGATATTAGTTTATTAAGATTTAGAAATAACTCCAAGGGGAGAATAAACTATAAAGGAATACCAGGCCTATGGAGAAGAGTGACAAACGGATTAACACAAACGCAGTGGATTGTGTCACTTTCGGCTTGACTACCCACTGTGATGATAATTTAATAGCTACTAGTTTTACCAAAGATATTCCCTCCAATTTTGATGATTTGTTTTCCCCACTTTTATATCCATGTTAAATGTCCCCGAAGTCTACTATCACGGTTTTACATAATTTTTACAAACCGTTTACAACCCTGGAATGAGACAAGACTATGCAAAATATTATTGCAAAAAACTA
>JAHPZR010044529.1:5000-7500 GCA_019787425.1 Platygyra sinensis
ATTAGTCCATTATTATGTTTAAAACATTTAGCCCAATCAGCAAACCGAAATGAATCTTTAACTGTATGTTGATTAGTGGAAATCGGCTGAAGTATTCCAACAAGGTAAGACGCTAGGTTGTAATTGTACGTGTTCACTGAGGAAACAATAGGCCGGAAGGGGTGTATGTAAAACGCGGAACCCACCCGGAACCTGCCGGAACCACCCGGAACCTGCCGGAACCACCCGGAACCTACCCGGAACCTACCCGGAACCTACCCGGAACCTACCCGGAACCACCCGGAACCACCCGGAACCTACCCAGAACCCCCGAAACCTTGCCGGAACCCCCCGGAACCTTGACAGAAAACCAAAAATAATAAAAATTAAATAAAAGTAATAAAGAAACATCATAAATATTCTTGTTTTTCGGCCATTTCAACTTCCTTGCATACGGCTGGCGCGCGGGAAATTTGAATTGACCAATCAGCATTCAGCGGGCGGGAAAAATTTTAGTGTCCTGTCGTCAAGTTAACAAGTCAGGAAAGGCACTGAAATCAAGCCTCTTTTCTCACTGGAAATGGCATTAAATATGCACAAAAAGGGACTTGCAATTTCAAAAACCATATCAGATTGTAAAAAGTGAAAAATATGAAAAATTTTGTGCCTCCAAGCTCTTAATTTGGCGCCAAAAATGGACCGCCGGTGTTCGGCATGGCACCTCGCTCGTAGTTCGTCGAGTGTCGTCAGGTAGGCGAATAGTTGTGTTATTTTGAACAAAATATGCTTTTCCTCGTCAAATTTAACCCAGAATTCTCAAGTTAACTACTAGTAAAGGCCACAGCAACTTACTCACTGTCTTTAGTTTTGTTAATTGCGAAGAGAAAGGCTATTATCGTGTCGTTTCGGTAGGACACCTAATTTTTGACTGCCGCTTGTACTGCGGGCGCAGCTGCCGTATGCAAGGTTCAACAAAAAGAGAAAACAAACAGCGGGTTACACAACAATAAATAAACAAAATGAAATAAATAAACTAAAAAAAAGAGATAAAATTAAGTAGTTTTCACCTCAAAATAGAACAGGAAGGCACGTTGACTAACGGAGTGTTTGCCATGCCAAAGGTCAAGTACAAAGGTCTAAAAGTACTTACGAGTGACCACGAGTGACCACGAGTGACCACGAGTGACCACGAGTGACCACGAGTGACCACGAGTGACCACGAGTGACCACGAGTGACCACGAGATGCCCACGAGTGACCACGAGTGACCACGAGTGACCCACGAGTGACCACGGGTGACCACGAGTGACCACGAGTGACCACGAGTGACCACGAGTGACCACGAGTGACCACGAGTGACCACGAAGTGACCACGAGTGACCACGAGGAGATTTAATCAAAATATCTCTGTTCTGTTATTATGACGTCATTACAGACTTATTTTCACATTATTTCATCAAATAATATTACTTTCTCACGAAAACTGTTATTTACTGTACAAACGCCTAGCGGGTGATTTGGAATATCTTCCGAAAAAAACCGATAGTTTTTATTGAAAACGTGGGTCTCCCCGATTTCCCCCCCCCCTCCCCCCCCTCTCCTCGTCTCTCTCTCTTTCTCTTGGAGATGTTTAAAACTTGCATGTGAACTATACATAGCAGATTGCATATGGAATAAAAGAAACCCAAAATACTAGAGATAAGTTTAAACGGCAAAACGATTATAATTATATAACTATTTTGTTGGGCTCTATTTTAACAACCCAATTAATGATGTCAGCGATCAACCCTTAGCTTTGGAAAATTCCATTCAACTTCAAATGTGCTGCCGGCGAAGATGTCTGGACAAGTAAAATTAATTCATTGAGTTTTGTGTCCCGCCATTTTCTTAGCTTATATATCCTTTGGATCGGGAACAATTCGAATGAATTTTTTATCATCACTATTATTTTTTATTGCACCTAATCTCCCAGTATGATTCTAAAAATAGTACACAACATTAACTGTGGGAACTTGGCAGCCAGACACCACGGGGCATTTTTGGCTTTTTCGCGTGCTTAAGAATGGGTTCCTGCGTTTCTTGCCAAGTTCAGTCATGGCTGACTTAAACAAGAAGCGTAAAGGTATTTCCCTCAAATGGAAACTTTTGGAAAGAAGAAAGATCGAAGAGAAGTGATCGTCGTAAGCGACGACGAGGATGAAGTTAGCGTGGCGAAAGGAGGCAGTTGTGTACGGAAATTGTTGCAGTCTCAGCAGTCAGACGACGAAAATCTCATTGAAGAATCAACAACTGCAGCAGTGAAAAACGAAGAAAGTGATTATGAAAATTATTAAGCATTTAACAAGCCACAAATGGCGGGGGGGTATGCAGATTGGATCTCGGGGAGGGGTGCAATGGCTTGTTCTATTTTATAAAAAGTTACCGCAGTTGTGGGAAATATCCCTTTTCAGAAAGGAATCGGCAGCCTGTGATGGCAATTCGAGGCAAAGATTTTCACAACTAATTACACCAATCGCGTTGGG
>JAHPZR010044529.1:15000-17198 GCA_019787425.1 Platygyra sinensis
GGCACCGTGAGAGTAAAGTGTCATGCCCAAGAACACAACGCAGTGTCCCTGGCCAGGGCTAGAACCCGGACTGCGCGCTCCGGAGTCGAGCGCACTAACCATGAAGCCACCGCGCCTCCCACAAAAAAACAACGTCAAATGACCAAATTCTGCGTAGTCCGAGGAACGACGACTAATTTTTCGTATTTCCATTTGGAATTGAACGTTTTCACTGGATGTTTCGCCTGAGCACGTTTTTAGAGCCATTGGCGAACTGAGAAGATGTAGACAATTGCAAATTTCGCTGATAAAATATAAATTCATCTTCAACTTCGTGTCGTCCTCGCCGTCAACATCGTGGTTTTCTTAAGCTCCTTATTGACTCGCTCAAAACTTTTCAAGTGACATGTTCAGGGTCATATGTATTTAGTCCAATCTAAACAATTTTTTTTCTTGTTCAACGAGAAGCTCTTTTGATTCTACAATTGGCGGCGTCAAAAAGGGAAACAAAACTTTGGATTTACTCGGAGGCATGTTTTGGGTGTCAAAAAATAAAATAAAAAGGGAATACTCTAACTACAATCTTACACGGTTGCCTGTACACCTCACAGGTACGAGAAGACACGGCTAAAGCCGGATACGGAATATAATTCAACAATACTTAAAAGCCTTTCAAAATAACTCTTACATTTTAAAAAAGCTAGTTCAGAAAATTTTCCAAAAATTATAATTGTGAAATATTGAAAACTGTCTAGTTACCTAAATTTCCCTAACAACTAGATTCCATTTTATCCCTAAACAATACTAAAAGCAACTTTAAGCTGCAGCACAATTCTTACTAATACTATAATACTAGGTAAAATGTCCTTAAAACTGACTATAATTGAAATTTCATTCAAAAAGAAATTACTAAAATATTTTTCTTTTTACACCAGTAAAAATTAAAACTTTCGGCTTGGTTCCACTCTGTTCCATACATATCTTACAATAATTGCAATGCTAAAAACGTCCATCAGTAAAATCGAACTATTTTAACTTGCTGCATAATTACTAACCATAAACAGGACGCCTATGGAGGTAAATCAAAAATTACCATTTGATCCTAAATTGACAAATGTCGACTATTAACTTATGTAAAGCAGAAAAGGACACGACCGAAGTGTACTAGACAATACAAAGGAATACCTGCTCTGTTTTGCCTGACATAACAGCAATTAAACCTTGGACGGGAGAAAAAGAGTCGACTAAAGATTATCTTCCAGTACACACGCGCTTATTTAAAGATACTTGTCAGGGAACTCTTTCTCTAGAATATTTACGCTCAGCCAATCAATGAAGAGCAATCAAGACAAAGCAAAAGCGGGTCGCCGTGAATTTTCCCGCGCTTTCTTGACGACTGTTGTCGGCCAATGAGTTTTAATATCACAATCACTGAGCCCTCGATCCTCTTGGTCAACACCAAACAGAACTTCGCAAGCTCTTAGGAAGTGAAGTAATCGTGGCTTTGCAATTTTTTGCGATACTTTTTAAGGGTTATCTCTTTTTACATTGTGTGCAAACCAGTTCATTGACGTCGAAAAGCTGTTGTTGATGGCATAGTCGAACTTCTTCCTGAAGTCTTTGATGGCGTCTTCTTCCGAAAGAGACAGCACGAGTGTCTTTCTCAAGTAACCAATGTCGTCAAGTGACCGCAGTTCCGGGAGGCCAGCGGACAACATCATGACAAACAGGTTAATCAGAAGAGGTCCCTTGCGGCGAAGTATCAAAAAGGCTCGTTCGCAGAGCTGTTTAAACCTAAAACAACAGATCAAATAAATATAAATAGCCGCGGCTACACTAAAATTAGAAAGTAAACTCGCTCTAATGTGCTTGGAGGTACCGGAGTCTAATTCTCTTGAAACTGCAAACTCTTATTCACCAACTGCAACTGCTCCGACTAATTTAAAACGCACAACCTTAACTACGCCTGGGATTCTCCCTAAAAGAGACTCAGATGGCTCAAAACAAGGTACAGGTACTTGAACGTATACGCGGCCGTACTTTATTTGCAAAAAAAATGTCGGATTAGTTTAATTTCGGACAAGAAAGTGTCCAAAAAAACAAACGGCCCAAAATTTTTAAGCGTCCACTAATAACTTCCACTGCTCTCAGTTTCTTTTATGGAGCGAACTCTAGTTAACATTTGCTTTAGATACGCCACGGCTTGGGAGAGAAAGGTG
>JAHPZR010044531.1:0-18870 GCA_019787425.1 Platygyra sinensis
AAAGATTTAAGATAAGACAATCTATTTCTCTCGGCTCAAAGTTGGATACTTATTAAGGATTGTTTGAAGTTTACTGGAAGGTTTTAAGTGTTTCCGAACTCGTGTATTACAGAGAATTGAAAAGATATTTTCACTAAGCGAGTGTCTTATATATCTCTGCTCATGCTTCTCATTCGTCATGACTGAAAACCCACAGAACAAAAAGATACTTTATCAGAGGCGTCAACGTTTGATCGCAATCGAATCGAAAAGTTTCGAAAAGAACACAATACTAGGCTAGAACCCAGACCCTCTCCATCCAGACTCGAAGCGCCCTTCATCCATCAGATCTCTTAAAGGGAACTTCCACTCTGACAAAAAGTTCACTTCAAATCACACGAAATAATTTGAAGAATCAAATTTGTTTGAAGTTTTAACTAACAAAGCGCGGTTACCTTAAATACATGACTTATAGAATCGTTTTATTTTTGTTTTCAAAGTTCCCGGGCGCCGCCATCTTGAATAATTGTGGAGTGAAATGGTTGTCCTTTTGTTATTAGACAAAAGCTCTTTGTTTCAGAACAATACAGCGACCAAGACACGTCACAATTATTCAAGATGGCCGCGCCCAGGAAATTTGAAAACAAAATTACGCGATTCTGAAATTCGTTTTTCTCCACTATAGACACTCTTCTGGAAAAAAAAATTAAAACTACCGTTATTGGAAAAACCATATCCTGCAGTTTAAAGTGATTCTTTGGTAGGAGTGGAGGTTCCCTTTAAGACCTTCGATGAGGAGTGGCCGTGCACTTGGTCCTCTGTTAGATTGTGTGCGTGCCATTGTCCAGAACATACTCGTACTAACTTTATATTAATTCTTAGATTCGTGTTACAAATCTATTTTCTTTTCTTTATTTTGTCATGTATTTTTTTTTCATCCGAGCGGTACCTCGCATGGGTCTCCCGTTCGTACCGACCCTTTTGGGCTGCATTACCAAATTCTATTGTTATTTGTTTTTTGTTTTTTTTTTTGCATTTTTGTAATTTTATGGTAACTAAGCCTAATAAAGTTAAAAAAAATCCCTAAACAAACATTGATTAACACAGGCGATTAAGGTTTTCCGCGTTTTTACTACTTATTAGGGGGTTCATTAAGGGCCGGGCACCAGGCAAATTGACCGGCTGTGAACGAGACTTAGCCATCAATTTGCCCGGCTGTTTTGTCTTCTCTTCTTACTTTCTTTCATAAGAAAAACTAAAAATGCCCGGCTGGAAAACCCAACTGGCGTCCTGCACAAAAACTTAACGAAACCCATGCTTATTAAAGTAATGCTGCGTTTTCTTTTCTGTGATTCTAACGAACCTACCTGTCCTGTTTTCTTCACCATAATATTGTCACTGTGTCTGTCACCCACCCCAGGACATACGTAGCCACACAGTACCCTACACAGGAAAGCGTGAAGCGACGCACAGCCTCGGATAAACTACAGAAGAAACAACAACAACAATAATCATACTTACAATTCAGGCTTAAACAAACACACACAAAAAACAAACTCAAAAACACAAAAGAAAAATTAAGCATGGTACGCGAGCCAAAGCCTGTCAATGAAGGGTTAGAAGCAGTGAAACGAAATTTCAATAATCGAGACTTCAGAAAACATAGATAAAATCTGGGGGAAAATTTTCAAGTGTTTGGAAGACAATCTCTCCAAACCATGAAGTTGCCTTCATATTCGATTAAATTATCTTCTCCCAGTGTAGAGAGTAACTCAGAATGCGATCAAATGATGATCCACGGATAAATTTAGTCCAACATTTTTGGAACCATGCCTGAAGTTTCATCACGCGCGTTTCACAGATTTTTTTCAGGTTTCCTAAACTCAGTGCAAACACTGCAATACACACCTCTCGTCAGTGGCATGATATTCCTTCAGCCAATCCCAAATACAGTTTTTAGCGAAGGTTGCAGTTACTCCTTTAGTTTTCTGTAGCTTGGCTATAGTCTCGGCATCATGGACGACCTCGATCATTCCGATAGAACTGCCGGTGGACAAACAACCATACGGGATCATTCTACAAGACAAAGGATTAAGGTAGTAAAGCTTGCTTTTGAGTGAATGACCAACCAGGTCGGTGCTTAATCAAAGCGAGTCTAGGTGGCCATCCTTTCATATTAAAATGAGAAAGCATCGCTCTAATAGAGAGGCTTAAGGAACTCTAGAATGGACTATTCTTGTTTCCATAGAAAGAGCAGCTAGGGTTATTTCTACTTCCCCCCTCCCCATCCTTGATGGGATGCTAGCCTATCGTAGCATTACCCATGGGCGTAGCCAGGATTTTTCAAAGGGGGGGGGGGGGGGGGGTCACACTGACTCATTCAGAGGGTACTCCTCAGATTGTCACCTGAATATTGTAGGTTGTTTGCTTACAAAAAAGGCTTACAAAGGGGGGGTCACGGGCACCCCAGGACCCCCCCTGGCTACGCCCTTGTTACCCCAACATCAAGTTCCCTGTTAAATACTTTTACATATGAGTGTGAAAGGCATTGTGGGAGTAGAAAGCCCTGTTTAAATAAGAACACATCATATCGACTGGAGCCAAGGCTCGAACCCAGACCACCCAATATGGAGTCGAGTTCGCTAACTGCTCAGACATCCACATGATTAAAACATTTGTTCCAGTCCAAATGGATTGAAGTAGCCGATTAAGGTGTAGCAGGTCAAAGACGAGGATAAACTCTGATTTTGGAAACATGAAACAAATCTACTCCCTCTTGCATGGAATGCCAAAGAGTGCCACAGAACTTACCCTAAATCCAGGCCTTCATTTTGCCAGATCCTGTCCATGATTTTAAACAGCTGTAATGTTAACATGTCCTGACGAAGATCTGGGTGGCAGAAGAAACAAGACATTATTTCAGATCCTTCCACAACAACTTAGAATGTTCTGTTTGCTCTTCAATTAGCCACTTCATTCATTTAACCTGTTTTGCAAATGCCCTATAAGAGATAAAAAATTGGAGCATCTCTCCGATTTTCTAAACAGGGAGGGCTGCTGCAAGACAGGCTATTGTTGAACTATACTATCAAAGGGATAACAGAGAATGCTTCAATCAACATTGGGGTACAACCGACTGTATGGACCTGGGAGGGAAGGTGCTGACAGGGGAACATTAATTGAGCTCCACAATAAAGCATCCCTTCAATGTAAAGGGAAAACAAAACATGCACCATTCAACAATGGGTTGCTACTAAGTGAAGGAGCTGGGATGGACAGTTGCCAACAAGGGAACATGCTTTGAGCCCCCGGAAAAAGTGTCCCAATTGACTTGGACACAGTGAGGTCTTCTTTTCAGGCGACAAGAATGGCTGCCAAGGAAACTAGGTACTCCATGTTCAGGACTTTGCTAAGAATATTTGACCAGCAATGCGTATAAGAATGCTTGGCTAGGAGATTAATCTTAGAAAGCATTTTCTTACATTTCACTGAACTACAAAGACCAAAACACAATTTTCACCTGTGGTTTTCATTAAACTATCACAAATGTCATCACTCTTGATGGGTTAAAAACATTTGAAATTCTCTGCACTATGACTATGAGGACTGTAAGAAGATCACTAGAGAGAATTTCTATATTGACTTCACATCGAAGAATTTCAGGTGAAGATTAAGAGTGCACTCACCATCACCATTCTTGAAGATAATGCGAACCAGGTCTCCCAGTTCATCCAAATTTTCAAACACCAAGTACAGTGGCCGCATTTTGGAATCCATAAACTTGCACTGCTCAACACTAACAGAGAAAGACCCAATAACAAGAAATGTTAAGCTAGTATGTCAAGTCTACAAGAGCTCAAGTGCTGGTTGGTGGGAGGAGGGAGTGAGGGAGGGAGGGACAGAAGGAGGGAGGGATGGAGGGAGGGAGGGACGGAGGGACGGGGGGAGGGAGGGAGGGAGGGAGGGAGGGACGGAGGGAGGGACGGGGGAGGGACGGAGGGAGGGAGGGAGGGATGGGGGAGGGACGGGGGGAGGGAGGGATGGAGGGAGGGAGGGACGGAGGGAGGGAGGGACGGAGGGAGGGAGGGAGGGAGGAGGGACGGAGGGACGGAGGGAGGGACGGAGGGAGGGAGGGAGGGAGGGAGGGAGGGACGGAGGGAGGGAGGGACGGAGGAAGGGAGGGAGCAGAGTAAGAGTGAGTCAAGTCTGGCAACAATTTGCACGGGTGACAGGATTTTAAGACAGGTCTTGTTTATATTTCCGTTTTACCCTATTGTATATGTCCATGTACATATAGTTGCACAGTAAAATACATGTACACAGTTTTTACTGAACACCCTACTTGCAATGGTTCCAGAGATCAGCATAGCACAAGGAACAGTGTCAAGGGTTCGAATATCCTGAAGCTCCAAAATTGTCTTTCAAGCATTGTTGCAATTGCTTTAATTACAAAGAATACAGCTACATGTATATGCTGACTACCCCGCGTTGCACAATAAACTCTACTGGCTGTTCTTAATTCTCTAATTTACACTTGTCACAACTAAGAAATCACCAAAAACATAATGGTCAGAACAGAATGTCTTACTTCAAATGTCGCAGCTTGTAGCTTGGATCAAGAGGAGAACTGACTTTAGATAGTGCTCCCTGGTAAGTTTCTGTCGAAGAAGTTCCTTCATTGTTGCTAAACCTTTTTCCTTTTTCTCCTGAAACACAGAGAATAATTTATCTATTTATTGCTGCAGTACTTTCAACTCTCACCACCACATGTAATTTTAAATATCTTGTTTAACAAAGGTTGAACTTTTGCAAGCTTTCTGCTTTCTTGTTTTACATGTAATGTAAACATTAACTTACGATCCATACAAAAAAAACCTCATAAATAAATACAATACCCTGTCTATCAGCTGTAGCAACTCAGTGACAGCCTTCATCTTGTTAAGAGCATGGGCCTAAAAAATAACAAGTTATGAAGTTAATGGGCAAATTAATGTCCGTACTATTTCGTGTACAGTTTCCTACTGTATTATTTATGTTTTTGTATTTATTTTTTGGTAGCATACAATTCATATTAACAAATGTCTTGAAATACTTAATGTTAATCAGTTTCCTTATCTTAACTTTTCTTTGCCCTCTAGCCCATCTGTGCCTTCTCAGTGCCCATCTTCCCTTTAGGAAAAGGAACTACAAAGGTTGTAGTTAAGAATCAAAATAGCTATAGTCTTGTGGCTAAGGTTTTCATTGAGCAAGTCATCATTTTTCACAAGAGACCTGGAAACAATTTCAGAAGTAGCCCCCTTTCAAAACCTTTGTATCCGTTAATGCTCAGGTGTTAGATCCCAAGTAAATAACATAATAAACTGTAGGCCATTCATCTAATGGGAGTGTTTGCACAAAACCCATACTAACCTGACGCTGCAGGCTTTTCATGTGAGATGGTGCACCACGACAATAAGCCTCTAACATCAAACCAAACCTCACTGATACTTCTGGGTTGTCCATTTCAGCTCTGAAGAGGCAAATACAAATAACAGCAGCTATAAGTATTGAGTAACTCCTTCATTTGGGCGCAACATGTATTAAAGCCTGGTCATCAAAATCGAGGGCCTGCCACCTCTGATTGAAGTTGATGATTGAGAACAAATTCCCCTTACAAGATAGACCTGCAATAGTGCACAATGTATTTCAATTGGTAATACGAGTAAGCAGAATTTACCCACTGCAATTTAACTTTTGCTTTCAAGTAGAAACATTGTAGAAATAAAACTCAAACACTCGTATTAAAACGGAGACTGACATGTGGATGAATGTGTGCAAGAAAGCAAAGTGCACATAATTAAATGAATACAATTTTGTACATGTATGTATGTACAGTGTACATTGTAAGTAAAGGTGAAGAGTTTATTTTACCTGAGGAACCAAACAACTGATGTCCAAAGTGCTGATTCTTAAGAGCTCTTCTCAGTAAAAACTCTGCCAAGTCATTATCTAGGTATGATTCATACTTTAGAACCTGCAGATAGGACAACTACAAATGTAAACATCAAAAGTTCCTTTTTGAGATACACAATAAACAGAGAAGGAGTCCAGTGTACTCCTCATATCTGTCCACTTGGCAAGGTGCAAATTTGCATTCACTGTTAAATGAAAAATGTGAAAAATTCATCATTGGGTTCAAGAGCATCTAACAAGAAACCTGTTTACCTGGACCAGCTGAAGCAGATACTGGGAAATTTCCCTGTCACTGCAAAAACAAATTTGAGGACACAAAGTATTAAGCCCATAACTAAGTGCATACATGTACACATACCAATAACTGTTTAAGTGGGTCTGCAGGGCTTTCTTTACAGGCCAGGCACAACATAAATTGACCAGCTTTGAGCATGATTTTTGCCCGCCTGGTTTGACCATCTCCTGGGAAGTTTTTTTTTTACATTTAGAAGTTTAGTTCAAACAGTTTTGCACTCCTGCTCAAAACATTAATGAAAACCCCGAGGGTGTGGCAAAGACATAAGATCTGAGAGGGAAACAGCACCCTGACCTTAAAAGCTGTGTAGACAAAGTAACAAGATTTTTCTCTGTCTGTAATGCCATTCACATGCATAAGAGTATACATGTAAATAACCAATCAACATTGAAAGTTGTTAAAGAATGATCCATGCAATAAAAAACCTTAAGTCATATTCTTATTTCATCCCATATACTTGCACATGCAATTACATGTACATGTGCAACCTTATAGTTTTTAATACATGACATACCACAAGCAATTACACCAACTACAGGTAGTAACTCTGTCATTGCTAGATCACTACAGGATACAACATGGAGTTAAGTTATCCAAAGTGATTCAAGAAAATACGCACCTCATGTTTTCAATGCACTGCACAGCAATCTTTCTTACTTCCTGGTCAGCATACGTGAAATCCAACAGTTCTAAAGCTTGCTCTGGGTCCAGCCTGGGCCAAGTTTGAAGCAGAATTTGCATCTGAAAGTATATACTTAAATCTTAATAATAATAATAATAATAATTATTTCACCTGTCCAGCTGATTAAGGAGACTTATCATCAGGTGAAAATTTAAGTACAAACCAAAGGCTGGTCACAGTTATTTTAAAGTGAAATTAGTTATGGCTTAATACTTTGTGTCCTCAAATTGTTTTTGCAGTGACAGGGAAATTTCCCAGTATCTGCTTCAGCTGGTCCAGGTAAACAGGTTTCTTGTTAGATGCTCTTGAACCCAATGATGGAATTTTTCACATTTTTCATTTAACAGTGAATGCAAATTTGCACCTTGCCAAGTGGACAGATATGAGGAGTACACTGGACTCCCTTCTCTGTTTATTGTGTATCTCAAAAAGGAACTTTTGATGTTTACATTTGTAGTTGTCCTATCTGCAGGTTCTAAAGTATGAATCATACCTAGATAATGACTTGGCAGAGTTTTTACTGAGAAGAGCTCTTAAGAATCAGCACTTTGGACATCAGTTGTTTTGGTTCCTCAGGTAAAATAAACTCTTCACCTTTACTTACAATGTACACTGTACATACATACATGTACAAAATTGTATTCATTTAATTATGTGCACTTTGCTTTCTTGCACACATTCATCCACATGTCAGTCTCCGTTTTAATACGAGTGTTTGAGTTTTATTTCTACAATGTTTCTACTTGAAAGCAAAAGTTAAATTGCAGTGGGTAAATTCTGCTTACTCGTATTACCAATTGAAATACATTGTGCACTATTGCAGGTCTATCTTGTAAGGGGAATTTGTTCTCAATCATCAACTTCAATCAGAGGTGGCAGGCCCTCGATTTTGATGACCAGGCTTTAATACATGTTGCGCCCAAATGAAGGAGTTACTCAATACTTATAGCTGCTGTTATTTGTATTTGCCTCTTCAGAGCTGAAATGGACAACCCAGAAGTATCAGTGAGGTTTGGTTTGATGTTAGAGGCTTATTGTCGTGGTGCACCATCTCACATGAAAAGCCTGCAGCGTCAGGTTAGTATGGGTTTTGTGCAAACACTCCCATTAGATGAATGGCCTACAGTTTATTATGTTATTTACTTGGGATCTAACACCTGAGCATTAACGGATACAAAGGTTTTGAAAGGGGGCTACTTCTGAAATTGTTTCCAGGTCTCTTGTGAAAAATGATGACTTGCTCAATGAAAACCTTAGCCACAAGACTATAGCTATTTTGATTCTTAACTACAACCTTTGTAGTTCCTTTTCCTAAAGGGAAGATGGGCACTGAGAAGGCACAGATGGGCTAGAGGGCAAAGAAAAGTTAAGATAAGGAAACTGATTAACATTAAGTATTTCAAGACATTTGTTAATATGAATTGTATGCTACCAAAAAATAAATACAAAAACATAAATAATACAGTAGGAAACTGTACACGAAATAGTACGGACATTAATTTGCCCATTAACTTCATAACTTGTTATTTTTTAGGCCCATGCTCTTAACAAGATGAAGGCTGTCACTGAGTTGCTACAGCTGATAGACAGGGTATTGTATTTATTTATGAGGTTTTTTTTGTATGGATCGTAAGTTAATGTTTACATTACATGTAAAACAAGAAAGCAGAAAGCTTGCAAAAGTTCAACCTTTGTTAAACAAGATATTTAAAATTACATGTGGTGGTGAGAGTTGAAAGTACTGCAGCAATAAATAGATAAATTATTCTCTGTGTTTCAGGAGAAAAAGGAAAAAGGTTTAGCAACAATGAAGGAACTTCTTCGACAGAAACTTACCAGGGAGCACTATCTAAAGTCAGTTCTCCTCTTGATCCAAGCTACAAGCTGCGACATTTGAAGTAAGACATTCTGTTCTGACCATTATGTTTTTGGTGATTTCTTAGTTGTGACAAGTGTAAATTAGAGAATTAAGAACAGCCAGTAGAGTTTATTGTGCAACGCGGGGTAGTCAGCATATACATGTAGCTGTATTCTTTGTAATTAAAGCAATTGCAACAATGCTTGAAAGACAATTTTGGAGCTTCAGGATATTCGAACCCTTGACACTGTTCCTTGTGCTATGCTGATCTCTGGAACCATTGCAAGTAGGGTGTTCAGTAAAAACTGTGTACATGTATTTTACTGTGCAACTATATGTACATGGACATATACAATAGGGTAAAACGGAAATATAAACAAGACCTGTCTTAAAATCCTGTCACCCGTGCAAATTGTTGCCAGACTTGACTCACTCTTACTCTGCTCCCTCCCTTCCTCCGTCCCTCCCTCCCTCCGTCCCTCCCTCCCTCCCTCCCTCCCTCCCTCCGTCCCTCCCTCCGTCCCTCCGTCCCTCCCTCCCTCCCTCCCTCCCTCCGTCCCTCCCTCCCTCCGTCCCTCCCTCCCTCCATCCCTCCCTCCCCCCGTCCCTCCCCCATCCCTCCCTCCCTCCCTCCGTCCCTCCCCCGTCCCTCCCTCCGTCCCTCCCTCCCTCCCTCCCTCCCTCCCCCCGTCCCCTCCGTCCCTCCCTCCCTCCATCCCTCCCTCCTTCTGTCCCTCCCTCCCTCACTCCCTCCTCCCACCAACCAGCACTTGAGCTCTTGTAGACTTGACATACTAGCTTAACATTTCTTGTTATTGGGTCTTTCTCTGTTAGTGTTGAGCAGTGCAAGTTTATGGATTCCAAATGCGGCCACTGTACTTGGTGTTTGAAAATTTGGATGAACTGGGAGACCTGGTTCGCATTATCTTCAAGAATGGTGATGGTGAGTGCACTCTTAATCTTCACCTGAAATTCTTCGATGTGAAGTCAATATAGAAATTCTCTCTAGTGATCTTCTTACAGTCCTCATAGTCATAGTGCAGAGAATTTCAAATGTTTTTAACCCATCAAGAGTGATGACATTTGTGATAGTTTAATGAAAACCACAGGTGAAAATTGTGTTTTGGTCTTTGTAGTTCAGTGAAATGTAAGAAAATGCTTTCTAAGATTAATCTCCTAGCCAAGCATTCTTATACGCATTGCTGGTCAAATATTCTTAGCAAAGTCCTGAACATGGAGTACCTAGTTTCCTTGGCAGCCATTCTTGTCGCCTGAAAAGAAGACCTCACTGTGTCCAAGTCAATTGGGACACTTTTTCCGGGGGCTCAAAGCATGTTCCCTTGTTGGCAACTGTCCATCCCAGCTCCTTCACTTAGTAGCAACCCATTGTTGAATGGTGCATGTTTTGTTTTCCCTTTACATTGAAGGGATGCTTTATTGTGGAGCTCAATTAATGTTCCCCTGTCAGCACCTTTCCCTCCCAGGTCCATACAGTCGGTTGTACCCCAATGTTGATTGAAGCATTCTCTGTTATCCCTTTGATAGTATAGTTCAACAATAGCCTGTCTTGCAGCAGCCCTCCCTGTTTAGAAAATCGGAGAGATGCTCCAATTTTTTATCTCTTATAGGGCATTTGCAAAACAGGTTAAATGAATGAAGTGGCTAATTGAAGAGCAAACAGAACATTCTAAGTTGTTGTGGAAGGATCTGAAATAATGTCTTGTTTCTTCTGCCACCCAGATCTTCGTCAGGACATGTTAACATTACAGCTGTTTAAAATCATGGACAGGATCTGGCAAAATGAAGGCCTGGATTTAGGGTAAGTTCTGTGGCACTCTTTGGCATTCCATGCAAGAGGGAGTAGATTTGTTTCATGTTTCCAAAATCAGAGTTTATCCTCGTCTTTGACCTGCTACACCTTAATCGGCTACTTCAATCCATTTGGACTGGAACAAATGTTTTAATCATGTGGATGTCTGAGCAGTTAGCGAACTCGACTCCATATTGGGTGGTCTGGGTTCGAGCCTTGGCTCCAGTCGATATGATGTGTTCTTATTTAAACAGGGCTTTCTACTCCCACAATGCCTTTCACACTCATATGTAAAAGTATTTAACAGGGAACTTGATGTTGGGGTAACAAGGGCGTAGCCAGGGGGGGTCCTGGGGTGCCCGTGACCCCCCCTTTGTAAGCCTTTTTTGTAAGCAAACAACCTACAATATTCAGGTGACAATCTGAGGAGTACCCTCTGAATGAGTCAGTGTGACCCCCCCCCCCCCCCCCCTTTGAAAAATCCTGGCTACGCCCATGGGTAATGCTACGATAGGCTAGCATCCCATCAAGGATGGGGAGGGGGGAAGTAGAAATAACCCTAGCTGCTCTTTCTATGGAAACAAGAATAGTCCATTCTAGAGTTCCTTAAGCCTCTCTATTAGAGCGATGCTTTCTCATTTTAATATGAAAGGATGGCCACCTAGACTCGCTTTGATTAAGCACCGACCTGGTTGGTCATTCACTCAAAAGCAAGCTTTACTACCTTAATCCTTTGTCTTGTAGAATGATCCCGTATGGTTGTTTGTCCACCGGCAGTTCTATCGGAATGATCGAGGTCGTCCATGATGCCGAGACTATAGCCAAGCTACAGAAAACTAAAGGAGTAACTGCAACCTTCGCTAAAAACTGTATTTGGGATTGGCTGAAGGAATATCATGCCACTGACGAGAGGTGTGTATTGCAGTGTTTGCACTGAGTTTAGGAAACCTGAAAAAAATCTGTGAAACGCGCGTGATGAAACTTCAGGCATGGTTCCAAAAATGTTGGACTAAATTTATCCGTGGATCATCATTTGATCGCATTCTGAGTTACTCTCTACACTGGGAGAAGATAATTTAATCGAATATGAAGGCAACTTCATGGTTTGGAGAGATTGTCTTCCAAACACTTGAAAATTTTCCCCCAGATTTTATCTATGTTTTCTGAAGTCTCGATTATTGAAATTTCGTTTCACTGCTTCTAACCCTTCATTGACAGGCTTTGGCTCGCGTACCATGCTTAATTTTTCTTTTGTGTTTTTGAGTTTGTTTTTTTGTGTGTGTTTGTTTAAGCCTGAATTGTAAGTATGATTATTGTTGTTGTTGTTTCTTCTGTAGTTTATCCGAGGCTGTGCGTCGCTTCACGCTTTCCTGTGTAGGGTACTGTGTGGCTACGTATGTCCTGGGGTGGGTGACAGACACAGTGACAATATTATGGTGAAGAAAACAGGACAGGTAGGTTCGTTAGAATCACAGAAAAGAAAACGCAGCATTACTTTAATAAGCATGGGTTTCGTTAAGTTTTTGTGCAGGACGCCAGTTGGGTTTTTCCAGCCGGGCATTTTTAGTTTTTCTTATGAAAGAAAGTAAGAAGAGAAGACAAAACAGCCGGGCAAATTGATGGCTAAGTCTCGTTCACAGCCGGTCAATTTGCCTGGTGCCCGGCCCTTAATGAACCCCCTAATAAGTAGTAAAAACGCGGAAAACCTTAATCGCCTGTGTTAATCAATGTTTGTTTAGGGATTTTTTTTAACTTTATTAGGCTTAGTTACCATAAAATTACAAAAATGCAAAAAAAAAAACAAAAAACAATAACAATAGAATTTGGTAATGCAGCCCAAAAGGGTCGGTACGAACGGGAGACCCATGCGAGGTACCGCTCGGATGAAAAAAAAATACATGACAAAATAAAGAAAAGAAAATAGATTTGTAACACGAATCTAAGAATTAATATAAAGTTAGTACGAGTATGTTCTGGACAATGGCACGCACACAATCTAACAGAGGACCAAGTGCACGGCCACTCCTCATCGAAGGTCTTAAAGGGAACCTCCACTCCTACCAAAGAATCACTTTAAACTGCAGGATATGGTTTTTCCAATAACGGTAGTTTTAATTTTTTTTTCCAGAAGAGTGTCTATAGTGGAGAAAAACGAATTTCAGAATCGCGTAATTTTGTTTTCAAATTTCCTGGGCGCGGCCATCTTGAATAATTGTGACGTGTCTTGGTCGCTGTATTGTTCTGAAACAAAGAGCTTTTGTCTAATAACAAAAGGACAACCATTTCACTCCACAATTATTCAAGATGGCGGCGCCCGGGAACTTTGAAAACAAAAATAAAACGATTCTATAAGTCATGTATTTAAGGTAACCGCGCTTTGTTAGTTAAAACTTCAAACAAATTTGATTCTTCAAATTATTTCGTGTGATTTGAAGTGAACTTTTTGTCAGAGTGGAAGTTCCCTTTAAGAGATCTGATGGATGAAGGGCGCTTCGAGTCTGGATGGAGAGGGTCTGGGTTCTAGCCTAGTATTGTGTTCTTTTCGAAACTTTTCGATTCGATTGCGATCAAACGTTGACGCCTCTGATAAAGTATCTTTTTGTTCTGTGGGTTTTCAGTCATGACGAATGAGAAGCATGAGCAGAGATATATAAGACACTCGCTTAGTGAAAATATCTTTTCAATTCTCTGTAATACACGAGTTCGGAAACACTTAAAACCTTCCAGTAAACTTCAAACAATCCTTAATAAGTATCCAACTTTGAGCCGAGAGAAATAGATTGTCTTATCTTAAATCTTTTCGTTTTTCTTTTGTCCCGCGCTTTCTTGACGACTGTTGTCGGCCAATGAGTTTTAATATCACAATCACTGAGCCCTCGATCCTCTTGGTCAACACCAAACAGAACTTCGCAAGCTCTTAGGAAGTGAAGTAATCGTGGCTTTGCAATTTTTTGCGATACTTTTTAAGGGTTATCTCTTTTTACATTGTGTGCAAACCAGTTCATTGACGTCGAAAAGCTGTTGTTGATGGCATAGTCGAACTTCTTCCTGAAGTCTTTGATGGCGTCTTCTTCCGAAAGAGACAGCACGAGTGTCTTTCTCAAGTAACCAATGTCGTCAAGTGACCGCAGTTCCGGGAGGCCAGCGGACAACATCATGACAAACAGGTTAATCAGAAGAGGTCCCTTGCGGCGAAGTATCAAAAAGGCTCGTTCGCAGAGCTGTTTAAACCTAAAACAACAGATCAAATAAATATAAATAGCCGCGGCTACACTAAAATTAGAAAGTAAACTCGCTCTAATGTGCTTGGAGGTACCGGAGTCTAATTCTCTTGAAACTGCAAACTCTTATTCACCAACTGCAACTGCTCCGACTAATTTAAAACGCACAACCTTAACTACGCCTGGGATTCTCCCTAAAAGAGACTCAGATGGCTCAAAACAAGGTACAGGTACTTGAACGTATACGCGGCCGTACTTTATTTGCAAAAAAATGTCGGATTAGTTTAATTTCGGACAAGAAAAGTGTCCAAAAAAACAAACGGCCCAAAATTTTTAAGCGTCCACTAATAACTTCCACTGCTCTCAGTTTCTTTTATGGAGCGAACTCTAGTTAACATTTGCTTTAGATACGCCACGGCTTGGGAGAGAAAGGTGTTATTTTCTTCTCATCGGTGTATTTTTGAGCTTTAAGGCTGCCGTAAAACTTTAATTTTCAAACTCTTGTTTCAGTCTTACTGACTCGTATTTTGTAGGCGTAAATTGGCGTTAGCTTTGTTTCAGGAAAACCTCCGAAATTTGTCTGAAATGCGATAAAAACTGTCCGGAAAAACTTCTAAACGCCCGAATTTTTTTTCAATGTATATCTGGACCCATATAATGGTACAAAGGAGGATAGAATGATTACTTTTCAAACTCCACCGTTTCTTTTCCCTTGCCCTCTGAAATCACGTGCACAAAATGATCGGTGAGTACAAAGGGCACTCTTTCTCTCCGAACTCCAAACTTGCTCTTGAAGTTTCCGAGGATGTGACCAAAATCGATGTGGAACAGCTGCAAAGGAAAGGAATTGCGAATCAGACATCGAACTGTTGATAAACGATGCACAGTCGGTTGCTTCAAGGTGAGCCGCTGTAGTTAAGTATCAACAATACAGTAAGCACCCGCATATAAGAACACATGATTTTGGAGGTCAGGCTGATCGGGTTCTTATTTAGCGGGTGCTCAGTGACAAATCCGCCTCATAAGTGGTTCTCAAAATGTTCTTGACAATTTCTATACTGTAGTAGTAATACGGGTACTACCCAAGAAATGCCCCCAGATGTAAATTAGCAAATAAATGAATAAATATCTTTGATTTTAATGATCTGTACTGTGTCATGGTGCCTATAGATAAGATGACTGGCTGTCCTTCCATTAATAGGTAATGATGAATATATACACTACCTTTTTTTTTTCCATGTAATTCATGACACCTGTCCATTTAATAAGAACATGCTGAATGTTTCAGGCTGATCTTGTGTCTTATAAAAATGGGCTTTTATGGCCAAATTTCACACGGTGTTGCTTAATACATTTCTTCTCTTGCTGTAGTTTTATCCGAGGCAGTGGTCGCTTCACGCTTTCCTGTGTAGGGTACTGTGTGGCTACGTATGTCCTGGGGGTGGGTGACAGACACAGTGACAATATTATGGTGAAGAAAACAGGACAGGTAGGTTCGTTAGAATCACAGAAAAGAAAACGCAGCATTACTTTAATAAGCATGGGTTTCGTTAAGTTTTTTGTGCAGGACGGCCAGTGGGTTTTTCCAGCCGGGCATTTTTAGTTTTTTCTTATGAAAGAAAGTAAGAAGAGAAGACAAAACAGCCGGGCAAAATTGATGGCTAAGTCTCGTTCACAGCCGGTCATTTGCCTGGTGCCCGGCCCTTAATGAACCCCCTAATAAGTAGTAAAAACGCGGAAACCTTAATCGCCTGTGTTTAATCATGTTTGTTTAGGGATTTTTTTTTAACTTATTAGGCTTAGTTACCATAAAATTACAAAAATTGCAAAAAAAAAACAAAAAACAATAACAATAGAATTTGGTAATGCAGCCCAAAAGGTCGGTACGAACGGGAGACCCATGCGAGGTACCGCTCGGATGAAAAAAAAATACATGACAAAATAAGAAAGAAAATAGATTTGTAACACGAATCTAAGAATTAATATAAAGTTAGTACGAGTATGTTCGGACAATGGCACGCACACACAATCTAACAAGAGGACCAAGTGCACGGCCACTCCTCATCGAAGGTCTTAAAGGGAACCTCCACTCCTACCAAAGAATCACTTTAAACTGCAGGATATGGTTTTTCCAATAACGGTAGTTTTAATTTTTTTTTCCAGAAGAGTGTCTATAGTGGAGAAAAACGAATTTCAGAATCGCGTAATTTTGTTTTCAAATTTCCTGGGCGCGGCCATCTTGAATAATTGTGACGTGTCTTGGTCGCTGTATTGTTCTGAACAAAGAGCTTTTGTCTAATAACAAAGGACAACCATTTCACTCCACAATTATTCAAGATGGCGGCGCCCGGGAACTTTGAAAACAAAAATAAAACGATTCTATAAGTCATGTATTAGTAAGCTAACGCGCTTTTGTTAGTTAAAAACTTCAAACAAATTTGATTCTTCAAATTATTTCGTGTGATTTGAATGTGAACTTTTTGTCAGAGTGGAAGTTCCCTTTAAGAGATCTGATGGATGAAGGCGCTCGAGTCTGGATAGGAGAGGGTCTGGGTTCTAGCCTAGTAATTGTGTTCTTTTTCGAAACTTTTCGATTCGATTGCGATCAACGTTGACGCCTCTGATAACAGTATCTTTTTGTTCTGTGGGTTTTCAGTCATGACGAATGAGAAGCATGAGCAGAGATATATAAGACACTCGCTTAGTGAAAATATCTTTTCAATTCTCTGTAATACACGAGTTCGGAAACACTTAAAACCTTCCAGTAAACTTCAAACAATCCTTAATAAGTATCCAACTTTGAGCCGAGAGAAATAGATTGTCTTATCTTAAATCTTTTTCGTTTTTCTTTTGTCCCCGTCCTTTAATTTTTGAACACGACACACTACTTTCACAGTGCTTATTTTCTACTGAACTAAAATACATCGGTACCGGTGAACATTGCTGGGACAAATTGACTAAATCCTGGAGTATACTATGCAATTGACTAGCCGCATCCCCTGTGGCATGGGGATCATGGTGGGGCTTAGAGCGACAAAACATAGCTAGCATTATGCTAAAGCAAGCTGAGCTACGGGGGAGTACCTTTCACTTACAGAGAGCGACAACACTTTATGTCATTGTATGCCATAGAAGGCGCGTCTGAACTCTGCCGATTTGGTTGGAACTCAGACTTTGGTGATTTTATTTGGTAGAGTGAAACCTCGTTTTTTTGTTTCTCGCGTTGTACTCTCGAGAAACTACTCGGTACAGTAGACACCCGCATATAAAGAACAAATGGATTAAAACACCAGTCTGAAATTTGGCCAATAAAGCCCCATTTTTATAAGAACAAGATCAGCCTGAAAAATTCAGCATGTTCTTATAAAATGGAAAAGTGTCATAATTACATGAAAAAAAAAAGTGTAGTGTATATATTCATCATTACCTATAATGGAAGGACAGCCAGTCATCTTATCTATAGGCACAATGACACAGTACAGATCATTAAAATCAAGATATTTTATTAATTTATCTATCTTTTTACATCTGGGGGCATTTTTGGGTAGTACCCGATTACTAATACAGTATAGAAATTTAAGAACATTTTGAGAACACTTTGAGGCTGATTTGTCACTGAGCACCCGCTAAATAAGAACCCGATCAGCCTGACCTCCAAAATCATGTGTTCTTATATGCGGGTGCTTACTGTATTGTTGATACTTAACTACAGCGGCTCACCTTGAAGCAACCGACTGTGCATCGTTTATCAACAGTTCGATGTCTGATTCGCAATTCCTTTCCTTTGCAGCTGTTCCACATCGATTTTGGTCACATCCTCGGAAACTTCAAGAGCAAGTTTGGAGTTCGGAGAGAAAGAGTGCCCTTTGTACTCACCGATCATTTTGTGCACGTGATTTCAGAGGGCAAGGGAAAAGAAACGGTGGAGTTTGAAAAGTAATCATTCTATCCTCCTTTGTACCATTATATGGGTCCAGATATACATTGAAAAAAAATTCGGGCGTTTAGAAGTTTTTCCGGACAGTTTTTATCGCATTTCAGACAAATTTCGGAGGTTTTCCTGAAACAAAGCTAACGCAATTTACGCCTACAAAATACGACAGTCAGTAACACTGAAACAGAGTTTGAAAATAAAAGTTTTTAATCAGGCAGCCTATAAATGCTCAAAATACACCGATGAGAAAAAGGTGTTTTATTTTCTTCTCATCGGTGTATTTTTGAGCTTTAAGGCTGCCGTAAAACTTTAATTTTCAAACTCTTGTTTCAGTCTTACTGACTCGTATTTTGTAGGCGTAAATTGGCGTTAGCTTTGTTTCAGGAAAACCTCCGAAATTTGTCTGAAATGCGATAAAAACTGTCCGGAAAAACTTCTAAACGCCCGAATTTTTTTTCAATGTATATCTGGACCCATATAATGGTACAAAGGAGGATAGAATGATTACTTTTCAAACTCCACCGTTTCTTTTCCCTTGCCCTCTGAAATCACGTGCACAAAATGATCGGTGAGTACAAAGGGCACTCTTTCTCTCCGAACTCCAAACTTGCTCTTGAAGTTTCCGAGGATGTGACCAAAATCGATGTGGAACAGCTGCAAAGGAAAGGAATTGCGAATCAGACATCGAACTGTTGATAAACGATGCACAGTCGGTTGCTTCAAGGTGAGCCGCTGTAGTTAAGTATCAACAATCACCGTGTAGTTGCTCGAGATACGACGCGAGAAACAAAGAACGAGGTTTCACTCCACCAAATAAATCACAAAAGTCTGAGTTCCATCCAAATCAGCAGAGTTCAGAGCGCCTTCTGTGGCATACAATGACTGAAGTCTTTCGCCTCTTGTATGTGAAAGGCCTCCCTCAGCGTAGCTTGCTTAGCATAATGCTAGCTATGTTGTGTCGCTGTAAGCCCCACCATGTTCCCCGATGCCCACCAGGGATGCGGCTAGTCCATTGCATAGTATCCCCAGGATTTAGTCAATTTGTCCCAGCAATATTCACCGGTACCGATGTATTTAGTTTAGTAGAAAATAAGCACTGTGAAAGTAGTGTGTCGTGTTCAAGAAATTAAAGGACGGGG
>JAHPZR010044537.1:0-5000 GCA_019787425.1 Platygyra sinensis
GCATGGCTCCAGGGTTAACTTAGGTTGCGTGGATGAGGTAGGGGCTTGTGATAAAGAGATAGAATAGCGGTCCTGATTTGGGGATAATGAAAGTAAGGCCCCTAGATCAATGTATTCATTGGCCCAAATTTTGACCTTAATTTTGGGGCTTACTCTAGTGCCCAAATCTATTGCTATGCTAGAAAATGGCTGCTTACTGGACGGCATAGGAAACGGTGTTGTCGCAAGCCCTTGTGCTGTACCTTGTACCGTCAAGGATGAAATGTCCTCGTCAACCACTGCTTCTAGTTCGGGCTCTGGTGCTTTCTCCGTGGGCTGCAGTGCCTGTGGGACCTGCTCCAGTGCCTTCTGCACCACTTGAGACACAGCAACGGAAATCGTGGCTGATAAAGCTTGAACATCGACCATCATCGTGTTGGAGTTAAGCGTGTTACCAGATGCTGTTAGAGGTAACGAAGATACTGCCTCTGTCTCTGTGAGTTCAGTGGAACGTAGCCGTTTGGATGGTCTCCGCGTGCTCGCTTGAGTTCGTTTCTTGGGCGGCATGACTTATCGGTAAAACAATACTCAAGGTCAATTAACCCTCTATCAAATGACAGGTACTGATTAAACAATAGCTACTCTAAGTCAATTATGTCCCTGTCAATTGACAGCGCCCAGATCGTGATGCCTTAGAGGGAAAACACCCAGAGTCGAGCGATGGCAGATAAAACACTAGTAATATTATTCGGATTTTTCGTAGGTCGGTTATCCGGCGCCGGGTTAACTTGTTAAAAGTGAAATCGTCTAGCTTTCGATCTGTTGTTAATTTTGTCGCGATTTGTATGTCCCCTATCATTACTGCAGGCAAGTAAATTGCCAACCGATACTGCGAAATTTGCGCTGACTATGGATGCCACAATGGGTTTGAGAACAGAATTCCGTTTTCACAAGGCAGAGGTGTTTTTTACGGCAGAAGGCGGTTTTGTCTTTCTGCGGTAAACGGAATAATCAACAAGGTAAACCAACAATAATTCGAAGATTAAAACTTGTGCCGCGTAATGCGGCAACATCATTAGGCGCCTTATTTCAGTGGTAGCGTTACAAAGCGGTTCTTCGAAAGGTCAAATTTTTCACTGCGCTTGTAATTCGCTGTGTTTCCATTTGAATTTCGCTTTTGCATGGATTTACAAATCATGCATTTGTTTTGAACTGCAAGTCGTGCTTTGTTTGTCATAACAAAGCATCACAAAAGGAATATTGGTTATGAATAACAAAGGCTAACGCGTTGGCAAAAACGCGTGGCCCTTTTGCGTTGGCAATAACGCGTTGGCCATTTTAACGCGTTAGGGGTTCGTTGAGTACACGCGTTTTAGGTTCGCTTAGTTCTGAGCGGTACTGTATATATTGTTCAAATACAGCTTGCACAGATTCTGAGGTCTATAACAAAAAGTAGGAATAGGCCAAGTTCCAGTATATTAAGCCAAGTACAGAAAGCCGAGTGCAATGGGCTCACCTGAAAAGGCGGCCGGATATGGGTTGTACACTCAAATGGCATCTGACTGCACATATGCAAAATAATGCCGAAGCCAATGGTCATATAAATACAGTGTACAGCCAGTGTCCTGCACAAGGCAAGAGACAACACAAAGTATAAAATCAACGGCTGACACTTTGCAATATAAAATAGTGTACAGCCAGTGTCTTGCACAAAAGGCAAGAGACAACGCAAAGTATAAAATCAAAGGCTGACACAATGAAATATAGAAACAGTGAACAGTCAGTGGCCAGCGCAAAAAGCGAGAGGCAAAAACAAATGATAAAATCAAAGGCTGACACAATGAAATATAAAAACAGTGTACAGCCAGTGGCCCGCACAAAAGCGAGAGGCAAAACAAATGATAAAATCAAAGGCTGACACAAAAAGGGCTTGGCAACTATCAAAGGAACTGGCAAAACAACAAAACAGTTCTCAACGACTCAACAACCGCAGCGACTTGAGTATAATTGCCCCTCTAAGGCTGCGATAAAGTTTATATTGCCCCTGCTGTTTAAATGAACGCCAACCGAAGCTAAGAAATTATAACGTGCCTTCCAAAAACCTCTGTGACCCCAATAGAGGGCGTATGGGATCGGTTCCAATACTACCCGAAGGTAACGCGTTAAAATGTTAACTTTGTTGTTGAACGACATTGCCGAATGACGGCGAATAGTTTGGCATACACAAACAAACTGAACGCCACATGAATCATGCAGTAAGCGGACGAAGTCCTTGAGATCAGAACCTACTAGCAAAGGAGGGCGAGACGATAAATCATTCGTGCCAAGTTGCACGATAACAATGTCAGGGCGGACAGATTGCACAACATGCAGGTCATGACGGATTGCCTTTGCCACTGTGCGCCCTCCCACGCCATGCCAAAAGATGGCAGCTGGCTCCTTTAGTTTAAACGCTAAATCTAAATCCCCAGGGTTGCGTTCAATGAAATCACGTAAACGACGAATGAAAGAATGACCCAGAACTAAAACGCGGGGTGTAAGCGTGCCGTGTGTAGCCATGACTATCCCCGATAAAATAAAATAAGGAAGGCAGTTATGTCAACGCAGAATATTAGAGAAACAGAGAGCAAGCTTAATAACTAGTAAAATATAGATAGAGAGAACTTGCCTGAAAAAATTTGACTAAGCGACTCTAGAGTAGCTGTTCACAGGATGACGATGAACGCAGGAAGGGCCGCGTGTAACTGATGACATAACTTTTAGTTACACCTCGGACACGTGCATTCTCCTGATTGGTCAGGAAACCTGAACCCGCAGACTGTAGAATAACAGGAAATGCCTCGCACTAAAAGGACATTATGTTGTCAGTTCTTCAACATAATGTTTGTTTTTCCTACCCTGGCCAAAACACCACAGCCCGAGTGCATATAGAAAATTATCTCTGATATATGTAAAATCACTTGAAAATAAACATATACATGTACTGAGGGGGGTCAAGTAGAATTGGAGTATATAACATTCACTGGTTTGAAGAAAAAAAACTATCTGTGTCTAATCAGCGAGCAACAGAGATAAGCTTAACTTACTCCATGCAACAGTGTATGGTACAATGTATCGACGCTATTCACACGAGAAACATATGCAAGGGTTCATTCTCAATTTTCTTAACATTTGGTTCAAGTGGAGTGCCGCTAGAACGAATGGACGCTTTCAATAAGCCTTTTGGAGCAACTTCAGAATACCCGTCCACTCCATTTACATGTGTCGGTGTGCTTTGAAGAACGAGGAATATAACAGTGGACGCTTTCTGTTTAATTACATCTTGATAGGGATAATTATGTAAAGTACTTTTAACAGTATTTTCTGCAGTCTATGATGATTTTGCACGTGTAGGGAGTTAATAAACGATTACTGTTTAGTATATTAACTTACCTAAAATCTCGTATATCGATTGGCTGAAGATCCGTAGCTAACAAATTTCCAATGTCTAGATCTGGATCGATATCTTTTATAACCTCTGTCGATTTAAATTTCTCTTTTGCATTCTTTTCTGCCACAGATAAAACTGATGCCACATCAATCTCCATGCTGTCCGCCATGTTGAAATATACACACTCAGAGCATCATGGGAAAAATCTCCGATAGAGAGGTTACAAAGCCCCAGAAACGCGGAGGGGGAATGAGACCGAATGTACCCTGGGTGCCAGAGGTTTTTCTTGCGCGGTTTCCGGTGTCGGTCATGTCTCTATTGTGACCCGCGCGAAAAACCTCTGGACCAGAGCGCGATTTCTTCGAGGGCGCCGAGCCAATGGCAAGGCAGCTTAAATCTAAAAAGTCCAGAATCTGGACTAGAAAGCTGATTGGCTCCTAACGACCTCCCAAGGGTTTTCTCATCTAAAAGACACGGTGATTGGCTTCTAAGAATAGAAGAAGCGTGTGAAATATTTGTTGCTTGGAGGTGAAGAACGATTGTTAGTGCGCTGAAAGATTTGTAAGTGATCAAGACCTGGAAACAGCTATAATAAAAGTTCTTGAAACGTTAGACGGTGTGTAGAGCAAAATGGATGGAATTGCGAATTTTATACGCAGCAACGATGTGTTGGCGGTTTTACCGACGGGATTCGGGAAATCTCTGCTATTAATTTCAATTAGTGCAAAATGGAATTGACTAGCCTACACGACTTCTACGGTTCGTGACATTTGTTTATTTGCCCTGTTAGGTCACTCGACCTTTTTGTTGCTTCTATCGTGTTTATGAAGGGCACTTCATGTTGTATTATTCGGCGGAATTTTCGCAGAATTTTAAGCCGTTATCTGCATGTCGCTTCGTTGAGTCTGAGACCTCTGTGATTTACCATGTGTTAGTGTTTTGTTTTGGCTCATTTCTACTGCAAGTTTCTTGCGAGCTTGAACAACGTTTTGAACGTGCATGTTCACCATTTGTAGCTTCTCCTTTCCAACGAATAATATTTTGTTCGTAACATTCTTTTAAATTTGTCACTTCCTTGACAGTCGCCTCGAATTTTTCGATCCGTCGGTAGCACTTATTACAAAGAATACGCGCCTGACGGACAGATTGTCGTCCTCGACAGCCAAAAGTGTCGAGATTCTTTCGCAAATCTTCGGTTTTTTATCATTTTCCGATAAAAGGCTGTAATATCCACCATTACACATAACATTCGCGTCACATAAACGGCACGACAGCGAAGCCTTCGAGTCAGGAAACTTTTCAGTTCACCGGAGTAGTTTTAATTCCCGGGAAAGCCATGAAAGCAAACCAAAGGTTATGTCATACGAATCCACATGACATCTGTCATGTCTTCACGTGAATGTCCACGTGTTCACAGTGGGTGATCCTCGCTGTGATTGGTTTAAATATGATCCGATCAAATTGATCAAAGTTCAACGAGCACGGTGAATTAAGCCGCTCTGCGCCAGAGGTTTTTCTCGCGGCTTCGCCGCTCGTGCAGTGCCAGCGGCCTTCGGCCGCCATTTCCGTCCACCGCGCGCGAGAACAACCT
>JAHPZR010044537.1:15000-18606 GCA_019787425.1 Platygyra sinensis
ATAAACAAAAAGTAGTTTTGGCCGCCATGCTGGAGGGCAAGAGTATGCCCTCCAACATGGCGGCCAATACAAATCACCCTAATTTGTTGAAAATCAAAGTACCATAAAATAACTCCCTTAAATGCGTTTAACTAAGAAAGAAAGACAAATGAAACTGACTAGATTTATATTTTCACGACGTTTCGAAGTCATCGTAACTCCATCGTAACTCCTCTCAAATTTCGGGTGTAAGATAATTTTTATGTGTTCTGTCAATTTTTGGCATCAGCAAGATTACAACTCATTGTTTAAGGGAGGCATTGGTCACGTGACCTCTTAGTGCAAGAGGCCAATTGTTGTTGTTGTTTTTTTTTTTCACAGCGGCAGCATTCGGTCTACCCTGGGTACCAGAGGTTGTTCTCGCGCGCGGTGGACGGAAATGGCGGCCGAAGGCCGCTGGCACTGCACGAGCGGCGAAGCCGCGAGAAAAACCTCTGGCGCAGAGCGGCTTAATTCACCGTGCTCGTTGAACTTTGATCAATTTGATCGGATCATATTTAAACCAATCACAGCGAGGATCACCCACTGTGAACACGTGGACATTCACGTGAAGACATGACAGATGTCATGTGGATTCGTATGACATAACCTTTGGTTTGCTTTCATGGCTTTCCCGGGAATTAAAACTACTCCGGTGAACTGAAAAGTTTCCTGACTCGAAGGCTTCGCTGTCGTGCCGTTTATGTGACGCGAATGTTATGTGTAATGGTGGATATTACAGCCTTTTATCGGAAAATGATAAAAAACCGAAGATTTGCGAAAGAATCTCGACACTTTTGGCTGTCGAGGACGACAATCTGTCCGTCAGGCGCGTATTCTTTGTAATAAGTGCTACCGACGGATCGAAAAATTCGAGGCGACTGTCAAGGAAGTGACAAATTTAAAAGAATGTTACGAACAAAATATTATTCGTTGGAAAGGAGAAGCTACAAATGGTGAACATGCACGTTCAAAACGTTGTTCAAGCTCGCAAGAAACTTGCAGTAGAAATGAGCCAAAACAAAACACTAACACATGGTAAATCACAGAGGTCTCAGACTCAACGAAGCGACATGCAGATAACGGCTTAAAATTCTGCGAAAATTCCGCCGAATAATACAACATGAAGTGCCCTTCATAAACACGATAGAAGCAACAAAAAGGTCGAGTGACCTAACAGGGCAAATAAACAAATGTCACGAACCGTAGAAGTCGTGTAGGCTAGTCAATTCCATTTTGCACTAATTGAAATTAATAGCAGAGATTTCCCGAATCCCGTCGGTAAAACCGCCAACACATCGTTGCTGCGTATAAAATTCGCAATTCCATCCATTTTGCTCTACACACCGTCTAACGTTTCAAGAACTTTTATTATAGCTGTTTCCAGGTCTTGATCACTTACAAATCTTTCAGCGCACTAACAATCGTTCTTCACCTCCAAGCAACAAATATTTCACACGCTTCTTCTATTCTTAGAAGCCAATCACCGTGTCTTTTAGATGAGAAAACCCTTGGGAGGTCGTTAGGAGCCAATCAGCTTTCTAGTCCAGATTCTGGACTTTTTAGATTTAAGCTGCCTTGCCATTGGCTCGGCGCCCTCGAAGAAATCGCGCTCTGGTCCAGAGGTTTTTCGCGCGGGTCACAATAGAGACATGACCGACACCGGAAACCGCGCAAGAAAAACCTCTGGCACCCAGGGTACATTCGGTCTCATTCCCCCTCCGCGTTTCTGGGGCTTTGTAACCTCTCTATCGGAGATTTTTCCCATGATGCTCTGAGTGTGTATATTTCAACATGGCGGACAGCATGGAGATTGATGTGGCATCAGTTTTATCTGTGGCAGAAAAGAATGCAAAAGAGAAATTTAAATCGACAGAGGTTATAAAAGATATCGATCCAGATCTAGACATTGGAAATTTGTTAGCTACGGATCTTCAGCCAATCGATATACGAGATTTTAGGTAAGTTAATATACTAAACAGTAATCGTTTATTAACTCCCTACACGTGCAAAATCATCATAGACTGCAGAAAATACTGTTAAAAGTACTTTACATAATTATCCCTATCAAGATGTAATTAAACAGAAAGCGTCCACTGTTATATTCCTCGTTCTTCAAAGCACACCGACACATGTAAATGGAGTGGACGGGTATTCTGAAGTTGCTCCAAAAGGCTTATTGAAAGCGTCCATTCGTTCTAGCGGCACTCCACTTGAACCAAATGTTAAGAAAATTGAGAATGAACCCTTGCATATGTTTCTCGTGTGAATAGCGTCGATACATTGTACCATACACTGTTGCATGGAGTAAGTTAAGCTTATCTCTGTTGCTCGCTGATTAGACACAGATAGTTTTTTTTCTTCAAACCAGTGAATGTTATATACTCCAATTCTACTTGACCCCCCTCAGTACATGTATATGTTTATTTTCAAGTGATTTTACATATATCAGAGATAATTTTCTATATGCACTCGGGCTGTGGTGTTTTGGCCAGGGTAGGAAAAACAAACATTATGTTGAAGAACTGACAACATAATGTCCTTTTAGTGCGAGGCATTTCCTGTTATTCTACAGTCTGCGGGTTCAGGTTTCCTGACCAATCAGGAGAATGCACGTGTCCGAGGTGTAACTAAAAGTTATGTCATCAGTTACACGCGGCCCTTCCTGCGTTCATCGTCATCCTGTGAACAGCTACTCTAGAGTCGCTTAGTCAAATTTTTTCAGGCAAGTTCTCTCTATCTATATTTTACTAGTTATTAAGCTTGCTCTCTGTTTCTCTAATATTCTGCGTTGACATAACTGCCTTCCTTATTTTATTTTATCGGGATAGTCATGGCTACACACGGCACGCTTACACCCCGCGTTTTAGTTCTGGGTCATTCTTTCATTCGTCGTTTACGTGATTTCATTGAACGCAACCCTGGGGATTTAGATTTAGCGTTTAAACTAAAGGAGCCAGCTGCCATCTTTTGGCATGGCGTGGGAGGGCGCACAGTGGCAAAGGCAATCCGTCATGACCTGCATGTTGTGCAATCTGTCCGCCCTGACATTGTTATCGTGCAACTTGGCACGAATGATTTATCGTCTCGCCCTCCTTTGCTAGTAGGTTCTGATCTCAAGGACTTCGTCCGCTTACTGCATGATTCATGTGGCGTTCAGTTTGTTTGTGTATGCCAAACTATTCGCCGTCATTCGGCAATGTCGTTCAACAACAAAGTTAACATTTTAACGCGTTACCTTCGGGTAGTATTGGAACCGATCCCATACGCCCTCTATTGGGGTCACAGAGGTTTTTGGAAGGCACGTTATAATTTCTTAGCTTCGGTTGGCGTTCATTTAAACAGCAGGGGCAATATAAACTTTATCGCAGCCTTAGAGGGGCAATTATACTCAAGTCGCTGCGGTTGTTGAGTCGTTGAGAACTGTTTTGTTGTTTTGCCAGTTCCTTTGATAGTTGCCAAGCCCTTTTTTGTGTCAGCCTTTGATTTTATCATTTGTTTTGCCTCTCGCTTTTGTGCGGGCCACTGGCTGTACACTGTTTTTATATTTCATTGTGTCAGCCTTTGATTTTATCATTTGTTTTTGCC
>JAHPZR010044538.1:0-13127 GCA_019787425.1 Platygyra sinensis
ATGTTAAGGTGGCTGAACACAGTTTTTGATACCTCTGTTTCATTTACCTTTACTTCTAAAACCCTTGATCCTTTGGTCGCCAAAAATGGCAGCAAGCAAGTTAACAACACAAACTTCAACTTTTTGATAATTAAACTGTCGTATGTGCCGTTGCCATGGCAACATGATTAATTATAAACAGGCATTTAAAATCGGTTTTGTTTATTTGCAGAAAATCTAGTCATTAGGTTTTCTTTATAATTTGCATGCAACAAGCTTGTAACGATACTCACATGTTAGCGCTATTTTAATAATAATTTAACAAACAGATCTTTAATTATCCCTCGTTGAAGGTTCACTGGCATATCTTGAATTTCCTTTGTTAAATTTTAACTTTTTTTGAATCCTCCAGTTACTTATTTCCTAAAGTATTTTCGCTCTAAATTTCGTGAAATTCTAATGAGTGGTTCTCGAGAAATCACAGGCGTCCCAAACTCACGATTCGAGGAATCGATCAAATATATTAATGATTTATGTACGCGTATCGAGTGAGACGTGACTGACTTACGTGTGTGGTGTTGTGTTACATATTGAGCCGTTGAGAATTTGAGCGCTCTACAAGGCATTGTATGGAATTTAAAATAACGAAGGATAAAATCGCACAATGAAATAAAATGTTACTTTTTTGGAATAAAACTAAGTAAATGAACTCACCTTGCCTTATTTCTGTTGTCCATTTGGCCTATTTCGTCGTTTTTGGGGGGTTTTCAGGTGTTTGTCCTAGCTTTCATAGAGTTTTCCAAACGATTATTGAAGTAGCTAAACACAAGGATGCAAAGGAGCGCAAGCGAAAATACTTCCGGTCTACGTAAGATCTATAATTTTTTACTCTCCGCAGTAGTCTCCTTACTCGCGACAACGACATGATATTTCTGGGTTTTTCCTGTTGTCCCTTGTCGCGCGTTTTGCATGTGACATTGGCCAATCTGCAAAAATTTGAGTTTCATCTGAGGTCATCACCTTGATTATGAGCTCGAGATTTCTATGAGGTGATAGTTGATGAGGCTGAAGGCCGAATCAACTATCACCTCATCGAAATCGAGAGCGAATAATCTAATTGTTTTAGTATAAATTTTACTAAAGTTTGATTCAAATAACGGTCTCCATTATTTCTTGACGTATTATTAAACTTTGGACCTTAAAAAGATCGCCCGGATTGAGTTGGCAATTAAATTGAAGTCGTGCCCGGGAGTCGTGCACGTGCCCGCATCATTTTTTTCAATAATTTCAACTTTTTTTAAGTCAAGAAACCGTAAATGTCCTTCGTCTAGTCTTCCCGGGATTTTAATTATCCGTTTTCATCAAAATTTTCCTCCAAAACTTTGGAAAAACGAAAAAACGGCGTCATTTCGTAGACGAGTTCCAGCCACTGTACACTAATGGCTGATAGTGTGCAATGGCTCAGCCAATCAGATTACAGCATTTGCATTAGTGTACTAGTAGAATTCTACTAATTGCTTTTAGTGTATGATCAGTCGATCAACTGATTACTTCATTACTTTCTACACCGTGCTGGCGAGACACTGTCCACGTTTGCAATTCTTGACTTTCAGTTTGAACTATATCATGTCGTTGTCCAGTTAAGCTCTCTGCGTAGTATCAGCCTTGCACCATTGTGTTATTGAAGTAGCGTCGTGCGTCAATAGGTAATGTGTACGTGTCTATGTGTGTTCGGGCGTCGTTTTGTTTTCTGCTGCAATCTATTTTGTCTAATTTGGTGTTTCTCAGTGAGCCGTTTTGCTCTGTTACGTTGCTTCAGTAAAATTTTCTTTATTGTCTGTTTTGGGTAAGCTAGGTATAAATTATATTGACTGGAACCAGAAGCATACCATATGGCGCGAAAACGTTTTTGGGGGAAGTTAAATTCTGCTGATCGGCGAAGTTTTGTACTTTGTGGGAACTGATTTTCAGTGCAATTGTGAAAGACTGGTTTCTCGAGATGGGCATCAATTTTTGAGATTTTCAGAAAGTCGCTTTTATTTTAATACAGCAGTTTACGTAGCCTGTGTATGGATGTGTATCTGGCGGTTTCGGTGGGTTTTTGTGGCGCGGAACAAGCCGCTAAGCTGCCCAAACAAGCGCAAAGGAACGCATTACATTTTATTTATTTTTTAATTACACTACACGGTAATCAGTCACTCTATTACAAATAAATCTTGTCCCAGTGTGGCTGAAATTAACCTTCAGATACTTTCCTGTAAACTTTTTAGCAGCTACACCTGTAGTGTACCAAGCAAGAGCAACTGAGGTAGCCTGCGAACAGGCTCCCAACGAGGTCGGAAAAAAAATTCGGCGAGCGAAGCGAGTGTGGGTCGGAGCGTCGTGACTCCGCGAGCGAAGCGAGTGGGACGCGAACTCCCTCCTCACCAGACCGCTCTCGGCTCGTCCCGCTCGCCCTAGACTACACTCGGCTATCTTCCACACCCAACCGGGAGCCTGTTCGCAGGCTACAACTGAGGTCCCGTTCACACGTATCCGGATATTTTTGAATCCACAACTTCTTTCCAGATGCGACTTCCATTCACACACAGCCGGGAAATCTGGATATTTTAAATCCGCTCTCTAGCGTGGAAAATAATAAATCTGCAACAAATCCGATAACGTGTGTATGGGGAACTTTTGAATCCACAAAGAAAAAGTTGCGGTTTTAAAAATATCCGGATCCGTGGGGACGGGGTGTAAACGGCACAACAAGATTCTACATATGAGATGTGTATGTATTATTTCCCCAACAGGGTAAATTTTTGCGGGAACTTCGCAAAAATCGCAAAAATTAGAACCTGCAAATTAAATTAAGGTTTGCCTCTGTTGCAGCATATGAAGTAAATACAGGCGACCGAAAACTTTGGAAAGTAACGACCCGCCGAAAGTGACATCAAAATAACGTGGCCGCTCATAAATCTTGAAAGTGGACGGTGTAAGATCGAAAATGCTCGTGTTAGCAGATAAATTCCAGCATACAAGTGCTTTATAAGACTAGGAAAACAAGAAATTTTCTTATGCAGACAGATAAACGCATCAATTATCGCTTCTTTGCACTAGAAATAATGTCAGATCTTCAGTTCTTTACAACCATCGAGACGAATTTTGACTGAGGAGTTGTCATTGGACAATTTGAGAATTTGAAGAAAAAATAGCGCGACAGCTATATTGAGTTAAGAACACAGTTAGGGAACTAACACTATCTATATATCTATAATAAATTAAACTTACCACTTACGCACTACCGTACCTTTACCCTGCTCAGGCAAAACAAAGAGCTATCGCCTGAGAAGTGTTATAGGAAGATCGAAGGAGACTCTGTTCGCAGGGTGCCTTACTTTATACAACTTTGCCATTCTTATCAGAAATGATTTACAGATCCAGAAACGAATGAAAATTAACTTTATATGAACGGACGTTTCGAAGACCTCTTTCTGATTACTGTTTGTCCCTGGTAACAAAAATAGAGTATTTATTTACCGCGGATGAGTGCGAGCGATGTTCAAGAGAGCTTGTACGGTGGAGTGGACACCCTCGGACGGTCCTGGGGACGAGAATGAAGACAGGTAACCCAAGCTTATTATGACAATATGGTGACCAAGTGTGACGCAAAGAACTTAAAAATCGATGTTGCATCAGCAAGAAACGCAAAGGATCCTTTTCCCGTTCGAAAAACACAAGCAAACAAACAAACAAAAAATCACCTAAAGGCTGGTTATCGTTGCGTCACATTTAGTGACAACAGTCACAAACTGAGCTTGAGCTTTTTGGCGGGAAAATATTCCAGGACATGCTCGAACTCGGCTTAGTGACGTCACTACGTCAAATGGCGGCTGCGAAGGTAAGTTACTGGGATCTTCTTGCTTGGCTGTTCTCTCAACTTTCGGGGCTACATTGAACACATTTTCTTTAATGTATACAGTATTAGTAAAGCTTTCTTTCTTTTCGAGTTGTAATTGATAATTAAACAACTCAACACATGCAAAGTTAACTTCGCCGATCAGCAGAATTTAACTTCCCCCAAAAACGTTTTCGCGCCATATGGTATGCTTCTGGTTCCAGTCAATATAATTTATACCTAGCTTACCCAAAACAGACAATAAAGAAAATTTTACTGAAGCAACGTAACAGAGCAAAAACGGCTCACTGAGAAACACCAAATTAGACAAAATAGATTGCAGCAGAAAACAAAACGACGCCCGAACACACATAGACACGTACACATTACCTATTGACGCACGACGCTACTTCAATAACACAATGGTGCAAGGCTGATACTACGCAGAGAGCTTAACTGGACAACGACATGATATAGTTCAAACTGAAAGTCAAGAATTGCAAACGTGGACAGTGTCTCGCCAGCACGGTGTAGAAAGTAATGAAGTAATCAGTTGATCGACTGATCATACACTAAAAGCAATTAGTAGAATTCTACTAGTACACTAATGCAAATGCTGTAATCTGATTGGCTGAGCCATTGCACACTATCAGCCATTAGTGTACAGTGGCTGGAACTCGTTCTACGAAATGACGCCGTTTTTTCGTTTTTCCAAAGTTTGGAGGAAAATTTTGATGAAAACGGATAATTAAAATCCCGGGAAGACTAGACGAAGGACATTTACGGTTTCTTGACTTAAAAAAAAGTTTGAAATTATTGAAAAAATGATGCGGGCACGTGCACGACTCCGGGCACGACTTCAATTTTAATTGCCAACTCAATCCGGGCGATCTTTTTAAGGTCCAAAGTTTAATAATACGTCAAGAAATAATTGGAGACCGTTATTTGAATCAAACTTTAGTAAAATTTATACTAAAACAATTAGATTATTCGCTCTCGATTCGATGAGGTGATAGTTGATTCGGCCTTCAGCCTCATCAACTATCACCTCATAGAAATCTCGAGCTCATAATCAAGGTGATGACCTCAGATGAAACTCAAATTTTTGCAGATTGGCCAATGTCACATGCAAAACGCGCGACAAGGGACAACAGGAAAAACCCAGAAATATCATGTCGTTGTCGCGAGTAAGGAGACTACTGCGGAGAGTAAAAAATTATAGATCTTACGTAGACCGGAAGTATTTTCGCTTGCGCTCCTTTGCATCCTTGTGTTTAGCTACTTCAATAATCGTTTGGAAAACTCTATGAAAGCTAGGACAAACACCTGAAAACCCCCCAAAAACGACGAAATAGGCCAAATGGACAACAGAAATAAGGCAAGGTGAGTTCATTTACTTAGTTTTATTCCAAAAAAGTAACATTTTATTTCATTGTGCGATTTTTATCCTTCGTTATTTTAAATTCCATACAATGCATTGGAACAAAAGGAAACTTTTACATAACAAAAGGGGATTGGTTTGGTGCACCAACATGACCGACGTTTCTTTGTTTTGGAACACTACTGTAACGCCATGTGAAAACGCTCTATATTATTTGTAAAACGCCTCGTTTCGATTTTTCACTGCCCATCTACGCTATAACATAGTTAATAGAGGGGAATGGTTACGAAGCCGGCAAACATACAAAGATGACAAAATTCCCGGGGGGGGTACTTAACAAAGTTTAATACGGGGAGGCTCCGCCCCGAGGTCCAAGCCCTAACCCTTTCATATACCATTTTGACAGAAGAGGTACCCCTTTTATATACCTTTTATTAAAAAAAAGTACCCCTTTCACATACCTACTTTAGGAAGTCTTGTTCACATTTTCATGTAGTGCTTATAATAAACTGATACAGCCTTAAGGGGCGTCTATTCGAAATGTTATAATTAAAGGTCCTGTCAACTGCCTTAATGACCGTTCAGAGCTCTGCCGATTTCCCTACCCTTTTAAATACCTCAGCTTGTGAAATCCGTACCTTTCATATACCTGAAGCCTGAAAAAGGTACCCCTTTAGGGCGGAGCCTCCCCGTATAGCCCATTATAGGGAGTACTCCCACCCGCAAGGTGGAAGCTCCATGACCGCGCACAATCTTTTGTTTTGCGCTCATACACTATGCGTGCATTACGTAACCAACACGTTTCTATTGGTTAGTTTCCCCAGTACAGAGTAACAACTATTGTGATTTTGCACGGCAAAGGCAAAAAAGCGAACAAAAACCTACAACAAAGACCTTGTCGGGGTTCATAACCATCGCCTCTTTACTATCTATGGGCAACGTGTAAGCTGTTGTCTTCAAGCTGGCTCATGTTTAGGTGGCTGAACACAGTTTTGATACCTCTGTTTCATTTACCTTTACTTCTAAAACCCTTGATCCTTTGGTCCGCCAAAAATGGCAGCAAGCAAGTTAACAACACAAACTTCAACTTTTTGATAATTAAACTGTCGTATGTGCCGTTGCCATGGCAACATGATTAATTATAAACAGGCATTTAAAATCGGTTTTGTTTATTTGCAGAAAATCTAGTCATTAGGTTTTCTTTATAATTTGCATGCAACAAGCTTGTAACGATACTCACATGTTAGCGCTATTTTAATAATAATTTAACAAACAGATCTTTAATTATCCCTCGTTGAAGGTTCACTGGCATATCTTGAATTTCCTTTGTTAAATTTTAACTTTTTTTGAATTCCTCCAGTTACTTATTTCCTAAAGTATTTTCGCTCTAAATTTCGTGAAATTCTAATGAGTGGTTCTCGAGAAATCACAGGCGTCCCAAACTCACGATTCGAGGATCGATCAAATATATTAATGATTTATGTACGCGTATCGAGTGAGACGTGACTGACTTACGTGTGTGGTGTTGTGTTACATATTGAGCCGTTGAGAATTTGAGCGCTCTACAAGGCATTGTATGGAATTTAAAATAACGAAGGATAAAATCGCACAATGAAATAAAATGTTACTTTTTTGGAATAAAACTAAGTAAATGAACTCACCTTGCCTTATTTCTGTTGTCCATTTGGCCTATTTCGTCGTTTTTGGGGGGTTTTCAGGTGTTTGTCCTAGCTTTCATAGAGTTTTCCAAACGATTATTGAAGTAGCTAAACACAAGGATGCAAAGGAGCGCAAGCGAAAATACTTCCGGTCTACGTAAGATCTATAATTTTTTACTCTCCGCAGTAGTCTCCTTACTCGCGACAACGACATGATATTTCTGGGTTTTTCCTGTTGTCCCTTGTCGCGCGTTTTGCATGTGACATTGGCCAATCTGCAAAAATTTGAGTTTCATCTGAGGTCATCACCTTGATTATGAGCTCGAGATTTCTATGAGGTGATAGTTGATGAGGCTGAAGGCCGAATCAACTATCACCTCATCGAAATCGAGAGCGATTAATCTAATTGTTTTAGTATAAATTTTACTAAAGTTTGATTCAAATAACGGTTCCAATTATTTCTTGACGTATTATTAAACTTTGGACCTTAAAAAGATCGCCCGGATTGAGTTGGCAATTAAAATTGAAGTCGTGCCCGGGAGTCGTGCACGTGCCCGCATCATTTTTTCAATAATTTCAACTTTTTTTAAGTCAAGAAACCGTAAATGTCCTTCGTCTAGTCTTCCCGGGATTTTAATTATCCGTTTTCATCAAAATTTTCCTCCAAAACTTTGGAAAAACGAAAAACGGCGTCATTTCGTAGACGAGTTCCAGCCACTGTACACTAATGGCTGATAGTGTGCAATGGCTCAGCCAATCAGATTACAGCATTTGCATTAGTGTACTAGTAGAATTCTACTAATTGCTTTTAGTGTATGATCAGTCGATCAACTGATTACTTCATTACTTTCTACACCGTGCTGGCGAGACACTGTCCACGTTTGCAATTCTTGACTTTCAGTTTGAACTATATCATGTCGTTGTCCAGTTAAGCTCTCTGCGTAGTATCAGCCTTGCACCATTGTGTTATTGAAGTAGCGTCGTGCGCAATAGGTAATGTGTACGTGTCTATGTGTGTTCGGGCGTCGTTTTGTTTTCTGCTGCAATCTATTTTGTCTAATTTGGTGTTTCTCAGTGAGCCGTTTTGCTCTGTTTACGTTGCTTCAGTAAAATTTTCTTTATTGTCTGTTTGGGTAAGCTAGGTATAAATTATATTGACTGGAACCAGAAGCATACCATATGGCGCGAAAACGTTTTTGGGGGAAGTTAAATTCGCTGATCGGCGAAGTTTAACTTTGCATGTGTTGAGTTGTTTAATTATCAATTACAACTCGAAAAGAAAGAAAGCTTTTACTAATACTGTATACATTAAAGAAAATGTGTTCAATGTAGCCCCGAAAGTTGAGAGAACAGCCAAGCAAGAAGATCCCAGTAACTTACCTTCGCAGCCGCCATTTTGACGTAGTGACGTCACTAAGCCGAGTTCGAGCATGTCCTGGAATATTTTCCCGCCAAAAAGCTCAAGCTCAGTTTGTGACTGTTGTCACTAAATGTGACGCAACGATAACCAGCCTTTAGGTGATTTTTTGTTTGTTTGTTTGCTTGTGTTTTTCGAACGGGAAAAGGATCCTTTGCGTTTCTTGCTGATGCAACATCGATTTTTAAGTTCTTTGCGTCACACTTGGTCACCATATTGTCATAATAAGCTTGGGTTACCTGTCTTCATTCTCGTCCCCAGGACCGTCCGAGGGTGTCCACTCCACCGTACAAGCTCTCTTGAACATCGCTCGCACTCATCCGCGGTAAATAAATACTCTATTTTTGTTACCAGGGACAAACAGTAATCAGAAAGAGGTCTTCGAAACGTCCGTTCATATAAAGTTAATTTTCATTCGTTTCTGGATCTGTAAATCATTTCTGATAAGAATGGCAAAGTTGTATAAAGTAAGGCACCCTGCGAACAGAGTCTCCTTCGATCTTCCTATAACACTTCTCAGGCGATAGCTCTTTGTTTTGCCTGAGCAGGGTAAAGGTACGGTAGTGCGTAAGTGGTAAGTTTAATTTATTATAGATATATAGATAGTGTTAGTTCCCTAACTGTGTTCTTAACTCAATATAGCTGTCGCGCTATTTTTTCTTCAAATTCTCAAATTGTCCAATGACAACTCCTCAGTCAAAATTCGTCTCGATGGTTGTAAAGAACTGAAGATCTGACATTATTTCTAGTGCAAAGAAGCGATAATTGATGCGTTTATCTGTCTGCATAAGAAAATTTCTTGTTTTCCTAGTCTTATAAAGCACTTGTATGCTGGAATTTATCTGCTAACACGAGCATTTTCGATCTTACACCGTCCACTTTCAAGATTTATGAGCGGCCACGTTATTTTGATGTCACTTTCGGCGGGTCGTTACTTTCCAAAGTTTTCGGTCGCCTGTATTTACTTCATATGCTGCAACAGAGGCAAACCTTAATTTAATTTGCAGGTTCTAATTTTTGCGATTTTTGCGAAGTTCCCGCAAAAATTTACCCTGTTGGGGAAATAATACATACACATCTCATATGTAGAATCTTGTTGTGCCGTTTACACCCCGTCCCCACGGATCCGGATATTTTTAAAACCGCAACTTTTTCTTTGTGGATTCAAAAGTTCCCCATACACACGTTATCGGATTTGTTGCAGATTTATTATTTTCCACGCTAGAGAGCGGATTTAAAATATCCAGATTTCCCGGCTGTGTGTGAATGGAAGTCGCATCTGGAAAGAAGTTGTGGATTCAAAAATATCCGGATACGTGTGAACGGGACCTCAGTTGTAGCCTGCGAACAGGCTCCCGGTTGGGTGTGGAAGATAGCCGAGTGTAGTCTAGGGCGAGCGGGACGAGCCGAGAGCGGTCTGGTGAGGAGGGAGTTCGCGTCCCACTCGCTTCGCTCGCGGAGTCACGACGCTCCGACCCACACTCGCTTCGCTCGCCGAATTTTTTTTCCGACCTCGTTGGGAGCCTGTTCGCAGGCTACCTCAGTTGCTCTTGCTTGGTACACTACAGGTGTAGCTGCTAAAAAGTTTACAGGAAAGTATCTGAAGGTTAATTTCAGCCACACTGGGACAAGATTTATTTGTAATAGAGTGACTGATTACCGTGTAGTGTAATTAAAAAATAAATAAAATGTAATGCGTTCCTTTGCGCTTGTTTGGGCAGCTTAGCGGCTTGTTCCGCGCCACAAAAACCCACCGAAACCGCCAGATACACATCCATACACAGGCTACGTAAACTGCTGTATTAAAATAAAAGCGACTTTCTGAAAATCTCAAAAATTGATGCCCATCTCGAGAAACCAGTCTTTCACAATTGCACTGAAAATCAGTTCCCACAAAGTACAAAACTTCGCCGATCAGCAGAATTTAACTTCCCCCAAAAACGTTTTCGCGCCATATGGTATGCTTCTGGTTCCAGTCAATATAATTTATACCTAGCTTACCCAAAACAGACAATAAAGAAAATTTTACTGAAGCAACGTAACAGAGCAAAAACGGCTCACTGAGAAACACCAAATTAGACAAAATAGATTGCAGCAGAAAACAAAACGACGCCCGAACACACATAGACACGTACACATTACCTATTGACGCACGACGCTACTTCAATAACACAATGGTGCAAGGCTGATACTACGCAGAGAGCTTAACTGGACAACGACATGATATAGTTCAAACTGAAAGTCAAGAATTGCAAACGTGGACAGTGTCTCGCCAGCACGGTGTAGAAAGTAATGAAGTAATCAGTTGATCGACTGATCATACACTAAAAGCAATTAGTAGAATTCTACTAGTACACTAATGCAAATGCTGTAATCTGATTGGCTGAGCCATTGCACACTATCAGCCATTAGTGTACAGTGGCTGGAACTCGTCCTACGAAATGACGCCGTTTTTTCGTTTTTCCAAAGTTTTGGAGGAAAATTTTGATGAAAACGGATAATTAAAATCCCGGGAAGACTAGACGAAGGACATTTACGGTTTCTTGACTTAAAAAAGTTGAAATTATTGAAAAAATGATGCGGGCACGTGCACGACTCCCGGGCACGACTTCAATTTTAATTGCCAACTCAATCCGGGCGATCTTTTTAAGGTCCAAAGTTTAATAATACGTCAAGAAATAATTGGAGACCGTTATTTGAATCAAACTTTAGTAAAATTTATACTAAAACAATTAGATTATTCGCTCTCGATTTCGATGAGGTGATAGTTGATTCGGCCTTCAGCCTCATCAACTATCACCTCATAGAAATCTCGAGCTCATAATCAAGGTGATGACCTCAGATGAAACTCAAATTTTTGCAGATTGGCCAATGTCACATGCAAAACGCGCGACAAGGGACAACAGGAAAAACCCAGAAATATCATGTCGTTGTCGCGAGTAAGGAGACTACTGCGGAGAGTAAAAAATTATAGATCTTACGTAGACCGGAAGTATTTTCGCTTGCGCTCCTTTGCATCCTTGTGTTTAGCTACTTCAATAATCGTTTGGAAAACTCTATGAAAGCTAGGACAAACACCTGAAAACCCCCCAAAAACGACGAAATAGGCCAAATGGACAACAGAAATAAGGCAAGGTGAGTTCATTTACTTAGTTTTATTCCAAAAAAGTAACATTTTATTTCATTGTGCGATTTTATCCTTCGTTATTTTAAATTCCATACAATGCCTTGTAGAGCGCTCAAATTCTCAACGGCTCAATATGTAACACAACACCACACACGTAAGTCAGTCACGTCTCACTCGATACGCGTACATAAATCATTAATATATTTGATCGATTCCTCGAATCGTGAGTTTGGGACGCCTGTGATTTCTCGAGAACCACTCATTAGAATTTCACGAAATTTAGAGCGAAAATACTTTAGGAAATAAGTAACTGGAGGATTCAAAAAAAGTTAAAATTTAACAAAGGAAATTCAAGATATGCCAGTGAACCTTCAACGAGGGATAATTAAAGATCTGTTTGTTAAATTATTATTAAAATAGCGCTAACATGTGAGTATCGTTACAAGCTTGTTGCATGCAAATTATAAAGAAAACCTAATGACTAGATTTTCTGCAAATAAACAAAACCGATTTTAAATGCCTGTTTATAATTAATCATGTTGCCATGGCAACGGCACATACGACAGTTTAATTATCAAAAAGTTGAAGTTTGTGTTGTTAACTTGCTTGCTGCCATTTTGGCGACCAAAGGATCAAGGGTTTTAGAAGTAAAGGTAAATGAAACAGAGGTATCAAAAACTGTGTTCAGCCACCTTAACATGAGCCAGCTTGAAGACAACAGCTTACACGTTGCCCATAGATAGTAAAGAGGGATGGTTATGAAACCCGACAAAGGTCTTTGTTGTAGGTTTTTGTTCGCTTTTTTGGCCTTTGCCGTGCAAAATCACAATAGTTGTTTACTCTGTACTGGGGAACTAACCAATAGAAACGTGTTGGTTACGTAATGCATGCATAGTGTATGAGCGCAAAACAAAAGATTGTGCGCGGTCATGGAGCTTCCAACCTTGCCGCGGGGGAGTACTCCCTATAATGGGCTATACGGGGAGGCTCCGCCCTAAAGGGGTACCTTTTTTCAGGCTTCAGGTATATGAAAGGGTAGGGATTTCACAAGCTGAGGTATTTAAAAGGGTAGGGAAATCGGCAGGAGCTCCTGAAATCGGTCATTAAGGCAGTTGACAGGACCTTTAATTATAACATTTCGAATAGACGCCCCTTAAGGCTGTATCAGTTTATTTATTAAGCACTACATGAAAATGTGAACAAGACTTCCTAAAGTAGGTATGTGAAAGGGGTACCTTTTTTTAATAAAAGGTATATAAAAGGGGTACCTCTTCTGTCAAAATGGTATATGAAAGGGTTAGGGCTTGGACCTCGGGGCGGAGCCTCCCCGTATTAAACTTTGTTAAGTACCCCCCCCCGGGAATTTTGTCATCTTTGTATGTTTGCCGGGCTTCGTAACCATTCCCCTCTATTAACTATGTTATAGCGTAGATGGGCAGTGAAAAATCGAAACGAGGCGTTTTACAAATAATATAGAGCGTTTTCACATGGCGTTACAGTAGTGTTCCAAAACAAAGAAACGTCGGTCATGTTGGTGCACCAAACCAATCCCCTTTTGTTATGTAAAAGTTTCCTTTTGTTCCAATGCATGTGAATTGCTTGCGAAATGGGCGTCGCATTTCATAGTGCGCTGATTGGGTTGGGGGTGGGGCGGGGGTTGGAGGGCTGTACCCTTGTGAGTAACT
>JAHPZR010044539.1:0-5000 GCA_019787425.1 Platygyra sinensis
ATAATAATTGAATATTAGTTTAACCAGGATAACCCTTCAGTACAAAGTACTGTTATCAACGGGGTCCTGCTGACTAAGAATTAAAAACTAGTAATAAAATAAATACATATTTAAGCGAAAAATGCAATAAGTTAAAAACCATTAAAAACTACAATAAAATTACAATTAAAATTACAAGTAATAATCGTCCAAGGCATTCCGAAATAAAACTCTAGAATTAATGTTTCTTAAACTTAACGGCAATGATGCCGGGCATTGATGGATGTTTCGGATAAAAGTCGTAGATATTCGGACTTGTCCATTACCACCACTCCTGATCGTTTATCTGGTTTGGTGATGACCGTGATGTCGTCACGTTGTTTCAATAGCGAAGCGCGCGAGTGACGTCATGACTCAGACAAGACTCAGACAAACAAAGTGGAATGATGGATGATTTTGAAGATTTCTTTAAGGGCAAAAGCCGGTGTTCCTAAAACACTTGTGAAACAAAAATTTCGCTTACATTCCCTGTGCTTCCCTCAGAGCAAGCTTATGTCGACTGAGTCTCGCGGGGAATTCAGTGATTTGCATTCTATTTTTAGACTTTGCGCGCTTCGCTATTGATCGATGGCAACCAGAAGGACCACAGAAGCGTCTTGGAAGGTCGTTTTTGTACTTTGCGCTGGATGTAGTTCAGTGCTACGGATCGTAGGGTTGCGGCCGCCAATTCTTTCACGGAACAATGCGTCAGGACCTGCTTAAGCGTTTCCAAGTGCTTAAGAAATGCAAAAACAAATTTGACAGCTTAGTGTACGAAATGTTTTTTTGTAACAGCTTTAAAGCCAAATCTCAACGTGCAATCAGACTCCGTTCGTGCGAAAGCATTTTCACAATCTTCGCACCCTCTTATGTCAATTTTTTCGCACCAAAATCGCTTTAAATGCTGTAATTTGTATGATCTCATTTATATTTTCATTGATAATGGAGTCATGACTACTCCGAAACGTTGGATTTTATCGTTCGTTTTTACAGTTTTATGTTTTTAATTAAGAAATCTCTTTAAATACGAATGCATTAAAACGACAAATAATTTTTAATTCCCAGACGATCCATTCATTATCTTGTTGTATATTTTTGCGCATACTGTAAACTGCGTCTTACAAGCTCTGGTCTTATCCAACTCTGCAAAGGGTTTTAGATGGCATTATAAACGGAGGGGCTTATATCCGACGGGCTCATATCCGAGGGAAGCATATAACTGGAATAATAAAACCGTTTCGAAACGAGCTTTTGGGGCTCACGGATTTAATTTAAAGTCATCATAAAACCCTAGATACCTTCAGGAAGAAAACTCGACTATGGACATTGCCTCACTTATAACTTTTTTTCTAGCCACAGCTCTGCCAGTTGACGCACATGTAACAAGTCGTCTCTAACACCGAGTGAAATACAAAAATTTGACACTTTTTTAAAATAGGTACTAGTGAGCAGCACACAGCAACAGATCTTGTCAACTTACTTTATTTTCTTCGACCCGAGCTTCTTCTGGATCACACAGACTTGACCAGGGAGTTTGAATAAGATGGAAAAAGGAACTTATTTTATACCTAATCTATAGAGTACAAATCACGTTCCAACTAGGGTGTGAACAGTGAAAAACACCTATAGAAAATAATTACGTGCAGGATATGACTAAAATCCGGCCTACGTAATGTGCAATGTTTACTTTTGATGCAAGTGCGCGTGCTCGGTTTGCCTCTTAATGGCTACAGCCATGACGGGAGAAATATTGCAGTTCAAGCAGATGGAACTTTACTTGTTTGATAATGTCCCAACATGGGGTTATTGTTCAAGATATTGTTCAAGACACATGCGTCGTTCTCACTTTTTATCTTCTACATTTCTTTAGCGATGACAGTCATTTTTCTAGTTTAGGTTCCATTATTATTTACGATACTTGTTTCTTCATCAGTTCACATTTTTAAAGCGTTAGAATTAGAAAGACTCAACAATTTATCACGCGGCCTGTCACGGGACACCAACAATGCATAAGAGGAGGCAAGGGTTCAAGAGACTCTATTATTTTGATTCAGCTCTCCAAACTTGTTTTTGAAAACAATTGCTTATTTTCGGAATTTAGATCGGATACAATCAGAGTCCATTAGAGTGCGGTACCGCTATGGCACCCGCTTTGCCATCACAATAGCAGATGCCTTAATTCATGTCTCATCCGAGAAAGATATATTGCTCCTATCTAATATAATACATGTATGCAGTCATTCGATTTTAGTTATGATATTTTTCTATCTAGTGCGAGCCTAGCTGAGATCTATCGTGTTTCTCCGCAACCGTTTTTTGGAATGTCATGCAAACGGTTGCCGCGGAATATATTTTCTATTGTTACGATAACTTGATTCTCTCGGGGGAGTTTTTGGTACGCAAACACTGATCGAAGTATTTATTTGAATTGCTAATGTCATTTGGTAGAATTTTTATTGGTCCGTGCGATATACATATAGGCAGAATTGAACGAGCGTTAGTCATCTCACTCTAGCAATCTATACAACTCGCAACTTATCTGCTTGACTAAAATATGGTCGAAGAAGATTCTCGAGGATTACAGACTCCTCGCTTGCTGGTGCTGGTAGTGTTGCAGGTGCTGGTGCTTCGACATCGGGGACTGCACAAATCTCTGATCTCAATCAAGCTGGACCTTCGAGAGCTTTAGAGAGTCAAGGTCAACCGAATTCGGAGTTGGTTCAGCAAGGTTTCGGCCTTTTCGAGACCTACTTGACATTACAGGTCGGCGAGAACGGAAAGCAACTTAGGACACAGTCTAAGATCGAAAAAGAAGCCTGCGAGTTAAAATCCAGAGGAAATAGAAAACAGTTCGAGTTTAACACGTCAGTTGACGCGATTCTTGATATTACCAGTAAGGCCGATAGCCCGGACGGAGTGAAGATGTTGGCAAACGAAGGAAAGGAGAACATTTAAAAGAGGCAGAAGCTCGTTAAGTTAGCCGACAGAAACTGAGACGGTTGGCTTGTGGTGCAAGAATATGAATCGGACGATCCAGCCTCAAACTCTGAAGACGAAAAGAAAATCAAGAAGGCCAAGAGTGCGGGAGAAAAGAAGAGAAAAGAAACTAGGCCACATGGCAGCTCGGGCAATCCTTTCAAGAGAAGCAAAACAAGTGGTGATAATCAGCTTTTTCGCGGTAAGATCTTTCCAAAGTGTTTATGTAGGGCGTGTCCTTCGTCTAAGATACTTTGTTAATTTCTCACGGTTGTTTGATTGCCTGAGCAACCAACCCATCAAATACTGTGTTATCTTTACATAAGAATTGGTGTTAGTATAAAGAGAAAATAATTTTACGTTCGGTTGAGCGAAGCGAATTAGAACGTAAATATATTTTCTATTGTTACGATAACTTAATTCTCTCGGGGGAGTTTTTGGTACGCAAACACTGATCGAAGTATTTATTTGAATTGCTAATGTCATTTGGTAGAATTTTCATTGGTCCGTGCGATATACATATAGGCAGAATTGAACGAGCGTTAGTCATCTCACTCTAGCAATCTATACAACTCGCAACTTATCTGCCCGCCCTCCCACACATGTAAATATTGCACTCGGCCATGAGCAGATTAGAGAGATCAATAGTAGTTTCAGTTGTAATTATAGTAAACAGTTTATAATTACATTCGCAATTCTATCCTCGATTGATCTGTTAATTGGCGAATTTTTTGTTGTTGCTTATAGGCCGTTTAGAATATGCTGGGGGTAAATGCTTCAGGTGCGGACGGCCAGGCCATTGGGCAAAAACCTGCAGGTTTAGCTGGTAGGCTCCAAACAGACGTCGGTGGTTTTATTCGAGCAGCGCAGCTTCCAATAGATGCGTTTACGGTGGATCGTTCAATGGAACCCCAAAATGAAGATTTAGATATTATTGATAGACTGGTAGAGGTAAAAGATGGTTACGAATTTGGCGAGGGGGATAACGAGAAGGGGCAGCTACACCAACCTTCGGAAGTTAAGGGGAACTTGAGAAGAAATTTGGATTTTTGGATTCTCATCGGAGCGCCCAAATTTATTTTGTCAGTTATTGCTAATAGCTACTTACCGTTTTAATGTACTCCCGTGTGTAATAGTTTACAAACAATAAGTCCGCCTTAAAATTTAAGGACTTTGTCGAGGAAGCTATTGAGGAACTGTTACTCACCAACAGGGTAGTGGAAAAGCAAAATCCACTTTACGTTTCTGTTCAGGCTTATGGTAAGAAAAGGCTTATACTAGACTTACGTCATGTCAGCAAATATTTGATAAAACAAAAAGTGAAATATGAAGATTGGAAATTCGCGTTAACTTTCTCCGAAAAGGACTGCTACATGGTTTTGTTTGATCTGAAAAGTGGTTATCACCACGCAGAGATTCAAACAGATCATTAGTTTTTCTTGGGATTCAGCTGGAAGTTTAGGAATGGTGTGACCCGCCATTTTGTTTTTAAAGTCTTGCCTTTTGGCCTTTCTTCCGTTTCACATATCTTCCCAAAAGTCCTTAAGCCGTTTGAGAAGTATTGGAGAGTTTTTGGCTTCAACATAGCGCTGTTCTTGACGACGGATTTCTCCTAGACTATACGGAGGGTGCATGTAATTCAGTTGGCCAGAAGGTAAGGTCAGACTTGAGAAAATCTGGCCTCACCACTAACGATGTTGAGTCAATATGGACTCCTCGCCAGGTATTACAGTGGTTGGGTATAGTTTAGGATAGTGGATGCGCTACGATAAGTGTTAGTGAGAGGAGACTGCAGTGCATCTTAGATGTGATTGTCGAGATCGTTGAAAGGAACTGTGTGGTTTCTTCAAGGGGATAATGTTCATTTGTGGGTAAAATAATATCAGCGCAAGCTATTTATGGGAATTTAAAGCGAATTAAGACTAGATATTGTGCAATCTCCATCGCCGCAGGGCAGGATTGGGACTCTGAGTTTCCGTTCGATGATAAAAAAAAACAAAAAAAAA
>JAHPZR010044539.1:10000-11723 GCA_019787425.1 Platygyra sinensis
GAAACTGTCCATCGTTAATCAACAACGTGTTGTTTACAAGTTTTCATGTGACCTGTGTGATACAGGTTATTACATTGGTTATACGATGGGACACCTCCATGAGCGGGTTGAAGAACATAAACACAAGCAATCTTCCATTTGTAAACATTACATGTCAGAACATGGAACTATCCCAAGGGATCTGACTGAGAACATCACGGTCCTAAGAAAATGCAAGGGCAAATTTGAACGCCTTTTGTATGAAATGCTATTCATACAAAAGGAAAAACCACCTTTAAACATTCAAAGTGATTCCCTAAGGGCGAAACTGTTCATGTAATTAACATATTGTATATTCGCTCCTTTAAATTTCAACACTGAATTTTTCCTATCAACGGTTTTATAACTCAAAATACAACTACTGTATTTTGCAAAATGTCTTTGCTTAAGGATGGGACCTGTTGCTGAAGGGCTGAGTAAATGAGAAGGCCTAAGAGAGGTTCACATTACCTAACATCTCGAATTAGTATTTAACAGTATGAAGTCCAATAAGTAGTTTGATGCCCTCAACGGTATGTACTGCAGCCATTCGCCGACAAAATATGGAATTATATTTCAACATAGTTGACTTGTGTTATTTCCAAGGAGATTTCTTTTGTTTTGATTAAGAATTCCATAAGACTTCCCGAGGGTAGAGCTAACGTCGAAAATGGCCGGCATATCGTGGCCCTCCCGACCCCTCTCCCAATCCGATACACGCGCACATGTACACACGCACACGCGACATCACAGCACTCACCTTTGATTGGTCAAATCGAAAACGAAGAGATATTTTGACGACACTTGATCGGTTCCTCCGATACGGGTAAGGGTTGCAGTTGAATGTCGAATTCTCGAAACGTTCTCGCTTAGATATGGCAACAAAAAGACAATTTACTTGGCAGGAGCTTGCCTCTTTGAACGAGGAACATAATGCACACCTTGCTGTGCGAGGAAAGGTAAGAAATCTAATCAAATGGAACGTTTAGCGCGTTTTTAGCACGGATTCTCAGTAACGATCACCTGCTCTTGACGATGACTGTCCAAGTCACCTACGTTCGCGCGAAAATTTTCCAGTCGATAGATTTTTTTCAAATTTTTACTGCTGGCAGATGATGAGTTACTTGTGCCAGGAATGCAAAAAAAATTGAGGGTCACCGTCTTCGTTTCAGAGATAAAGCGTGTGGTAAACTATACTGATTTCAAAAAATTTCCCCATATAATTGAGCACGGTCCACCGGGGTTATAGTTTAAAATATCGAAGGTGAGTCAACAGAGGCAAACGATCTTAGTCATATTTTGTAGAAGTGGGTCTGTTGCGTAAATAATTCGAAATTTTACTAACGTTTTCACAAAATTTAACCCTTCAAGAGCCATTTGAAACCGCCGCAAAGTAGCCTGCGTGGCAGGCGTCCGAAGGGGAGGGAAATGGGAAAGACGAGCGCATGAAGCGCGAGGACCGCGCTCATTTTGACTTTCCTCACTTCCTTTCTACGGCCTGCCACGCAGGCTAGCCGCAAAGGTGCACGAAGAGCTAATAAGAACGGAATTCGATGGTGCATTTTGCCATATATTCAAACTTCTAGTCGATAGATTTTTTTCATTTTTCCCCTAAACGTAGAAAATCAGTAGAGAAAATGATCCATGGAAAAAAAATTTGGGGTCACCGTACGTCCAAGATCGTTATATCCAGGTAAAGCTCTAG
>JAHPZR010044540.1:0-16859 GCA_019787425.1 Platygyra sinensis
AGTCGACGAAACTCTCCGATGTTATTTATTGGTTCTAAGTGATGCCGCGTTACATTGCCATCAGTATTCTCAGGTAATGGAGCTTGCGAAGTCTCTACAATTTATAAACAATGCCGAATTGTTAAGAAAGTACACATCGGCTTTTCATAGAATATTGTCATGACATCAGGAAATGACGATAAGAGACCAAGAGAAACACAAAATGTATTTGCCCTTTTGCGTCTCGAAACTCTATTTAATGGTTTGGGATGCCTGTGGATTGCTGCTTTAGATTAACCCTCCAGTCGCTCTCCTAGCTATTTGTTACTCTCTGTTCCCTCACTGGCTGTTTATTATTAAGCAAGTTTGTTTCATATAGAGGAATAGCGACTAAATCTTAGAGCATAATAATGGGAACAAGACTGGTGAACTTTGCAAAATAAGTATGATTTACCATCTATATCTCGCTGTAAAACTGTAGTTAACTGAGATTGATCTGAACTCCTGGTTTCAGCTGGGCTGTCATCTCAGACTGCACTGTCATTGTCAGCGTCTGATGGCTCTTGAGGGTACTTTATTGACCCATGTATCGAGAGACTGGCAAGAGTTAGCTTTAGCCTTCCTCTTTCTATTTTCCTGTTCTCTCCTACCCATAACGTATTACAAAAAAACTGTTTTGCATCTTCGGGCAAATAGAGAATACTACCCAACGCGTTTAAAAGACATGTGTGACAAAAATCGTAAGATCTCTCCCTGGTCATTGGCTCGCTCGTCTAAACTCCCGCGCAAAGCGTGCACACGTTAATTTCATTATTCAAATTAGATAAGCCCGGACACCTGCGCGCTCATTGAAATGTTCTGATGGCTCGGGCTACTAGAGTGCAGCTGGTTTTAGTTTCCCAGTGAATACATTACTGCTTTTCTCGTTCGTTGATTTTGTTTAAAGTATTAAAATTCAGTTTAACCGACTGCACTCCCTAACTTGGAAATTGAGAATCAAAATGCGACCTTCGGGGCCTGTGGGAGGTGCGAACGCACCCCGTGCACCCCTCTGGTTACGGGCCTGGGCCTTCAAAGCACGGAAAGAATGCGAGTGCGAAAAAAGAGTATGTTTCCTCCAGTTATAAAATGATATTAATCTTCAAGATTCGAATCAATGTTTATATTCTTACTTTGGCCATGTCTGCTTTCAATTGGCAAGAAATGAGTTTGTGTGTTAATTACAAATATTTCCAGCTTGCCATGTAAGGCCTCAGCAATGAAAGTATAAACTTGTTTAACTTGCCGTTTTGACGGCCAGAACTCGTGGAGAGTAATTCCAAAGTGTTAATTGGCGATTTTCCTTTTTCATATAAAAATATTATCCGTGCGCTTCCATTCAAGATTTCCTTTGTAATGTGATGGGAGAAATGAGTCCGGCGTTTCAGGCATCAAAAATTGAAATGGTTTCATGTTACACTCGCAAATAGTCTGCTTGCAGCCGGTTTTTTCTCTAAGGGTCACCTAGACTGCCGGGCTTACACGAGTGTTTGTCATCGCAAACGTAAAAGAGCGGTGTGGCAGTATGGCCGAGTTGTTTATTTATTTATTTATTTATTTATTTATTTATTTATTTATTTATTTATTTATTTATTTATTTATGTATTTATTTATTTATTTATTTATTTTAATTCTTATCAATTTATGTATTATTATTATTATTATTATTATTATTATTATTTTTACTTTATTAACCACCGGTATGCCTTCCGGTGGCCTACCCATGGCCTACCCAATGGCTACCCCATGGCCTAGCCATGGCCTACTCCACGTTTTGTCCCTACCCCTTTACAACAAAGCTGTCAGGGCCACAAACTTGCAGATAGATTGATTACAGACTTGAAGACATGTATATGATGTACTGTTGTGATTATAATCGGTTCTTTATCGTAGTTATGGCACAAGTTCCTTAAATCGGGAGTCTTACACTATTCTCAGTAATCAGAATTTACTAGCGAGCAGTACTTGGTATTAACCAGTATGGCTGTCTGTTGGCCTGGCTCAAGGTGTAAAGGTTTCTCTTGACGCAGCTGTGATAACCCAGCGCGTGAAAGCAGATCTTTCTATTGGTTAACTTATACGTTTAAATTTTTGATCTCATTGCTGCTTGTTTGTATCAATATTTTCATTTGACTTGGAGCAAATGTAATCAGTAAATGTTAAAACAGATTCAAGTCAACCTGTTTGTTTCTATAGACTGACTGACACTGGCTCGTTTTAAGTGAGTGAAAGGATTGCAAGACCACAAAAACTTCTCTGCAAGTAAGAAATTTATAAAAAAAAATCAGACATGTCTATTATGTCTGTGTGATTAAGAGCTAGGTCATATTTAGCTATGTTTTACTGTATACGTAGGTCAATAAAGCACCAAAGCTGGGGAGCTTTATTTTTGCTTGCTTGCTTATCTAAATTGTTTAGATCATTACTTGCGCCAACACTTGATTTACTATACAGTGAATGTTTGTTAACTGGCGAATAAAATGATCCTGTGCCTTTCATTCTATTCTCTGTGCGGTGACTTTCTTTGCATTCAAAAGAGGTCAGCACGGCAGGCCCGGCCAGGGGTTTTTGGGTATACGGTATCTTGGGCCTTTTTATTTTAGTGTATATGGTATTTTTTGTCAAAATTCGGGTATAAAGTATTTAGTTTTTTTGCTGAATTTTAGGTATTCGGTATATGATACAGAAATTTATAATTCATTTTTCAGTTTTATTATGGTTCTTACGTGCGAGATGCTCGACGCGACAGCCCCCTTCTCCACCCCTCCCCCCCCCCCCCCCCACCCACTCCTCACAAAAAAAATAACAATTTTTAAAAATTGCAATCTCATACCCAGGGCTCTGATGGGTCGAAGCCCATTCTCGTCCCCAGAGGCAGCGCTCCTTTGGTCAGCACCAAGAATCGCGACCTCTAGCCAGGCCCAACACGGGAAGTCCCGCGATTCACGGACTTCCCGTCACTCTGCGCAGGACCTTTGTATATTTCACTCAGTAAAGGTTGATTCTGTATTAAATGCCGTTTGGTCATTAAGACATTCTTTAGGTTTGTCACCGCTGGGTGGTATTGTGCCGGACAAAAGGAAGAATTCTATTGTGCGCTCTTATCTTTTGTAGGAGTGGCGACTTTCTCTCTTCGAATTTCACCTCTGAGAGAACTTTGTTTAGCAGATTCTCTGGGTAACCTCTCACGTGAAGGCGTGATCTGAATGCTCTGATATTCTCCTCAAAGAATTTTTGAGGAGTTGGTTCAAAAAGTCTAAGTGCTTCGCCTTTGATGAAACCCTTTCTGACCCCTGGTGGGTGGCAGGAAGAGAAATGTGTACAGTATACTGAAATGTTTCTGTCGGCTTGTAGTGAGTTCGCACGTCAAGGATAGTTGTTTCTCGAAATCTATCCCCTTTGTAAACACAAGTATCCAAGAAAATGGTTTCTTTGTCTGATATTTCAGCCGTAAATTTGATGGTAGGATGTCTGTTAGCCTGTTCAATGAACCCATCTATTTCCTCAATGTTTATGTTCCACAAAGAGAACACATCATCGATATATCTTTTCCACACAAGTGTCTTTTTTGTGCTCGCATTAAGGATTTCTGTCTCAACCGCCGCCATGAATAGGTTGGCAAAAGAGACCGCCATTTTAGTTCCCATAGCGGTTCCATTTATCTGGAGATTTTTTTTCCATTAAACTTAAAAGAGTTCTTAGTCTGAGCATATCTATGAGGAAGCGGGTTGGAATAGGAGGCATAGGGCAAAGGCAGAGTTTGTTATATATGGAAGCGCTCATATGCATTGCACACAGTAGTAATGCCTTCCTCCTGCTGTATGTTTGTGCACAGGCTGTTTACATCCATAGACACCAGAATGATGTTTTCTGGGACTATCGTATTCTCTATGAAGTTGATTAAGTCTTTCGTATCTTTGACATACGAGTCTTGTAGTTTGGCTATAGGCTCGAGCAGACTTTCTACAAATGGTGATATATGTTCGGTTGGGCCTTCGCAGCCCGATATGATAGGTCTACCGACTGGGTGAACTTTATGAATCTTTGTGAGGGTGTAGAATTCTGGGATAAGTGGTGGGTTTGCTGTTTGAGATAGCCATTTTGTTAGTCATTGTGTCTATATGGCGGCTTTGGTGGAGTTCTCTTATAAGTTGCTCCACCCTAGTATAGGTTTGCTCAACCATAGGTGTTGCGAGCGGTCGGTACGTAGTTTTCTTCATCGTTTAGTTGGATCTGACCCTCGGCAATCTTATCTTGTTCATAGAGGGGCCCACAAAGTCACAGAATTCGATGTCATATCCAAACAAGTGACTAATTTCGCCGGATCTGGTCACACTGAATCAAGAGATGGATGTGACTTAACTGCGTCTTTCTCGCAGCCAACAGGAGTATGCTTGCGAGAAGGATTCACACTCTATTTTTGTTGTTGACTCAAGCTCTGGAAGATTTCGATTAATTACCAGTGTTTAAGCACTAATCAAGTACTTGCAAAATATCTGGCTCTTTCTGTCAGCCTTCAATCTGACTGGGACAAAAACAAGAATAAGTTACGATGAGACAGTTACCCGTGTCCAGCAGTGCTATGCTTTTCACGAAGAAGCCTCATTAAAAGTTCAAGGCATCAAAGGCTCAACTTCCCAGACCCAAGGACCAGACGGAACATTATCTGCCACCACTCTGAACTCCGTGAAGATGATCCTGGAAGGCCTCTCAAGACTAAAGACAAAGTGATGAGCTCAACTCGAACTTCATTCAACACGTAGACGTTGAAAGCCTCTTAACTCTCGCTCTTTGTTGGAAACTTCTTTTCCAGTATGAGAGGAGGTAATACGGATGCTGCCATGATGCTCGACTTCTGCTTGCGCTTTCCCAGATGTATCAACGAATTATTGAAACGTGTCACAGGTACAAGCTACAGGTACTTTACAAATCCAGCGGCCTCCTACTACCTCCAGCCTACTTTAGGCAATGTTCACGTAAACTTCTGCGACCTTGAGAAATTACCAAAGCCTTCGTCTGGTTGGTTAACGATTTTAAGTATATTGGTATCTTGTGGGGAAAATATAAGGTATAGTGGTATCCCACTACCCCCCCCCCCCCCCCCCCCCCCCCCCCCCTGGGCAGGCCTGACGAGTTGCCGTGTCTGTTCACAAAACGACTGTAGTCTGTTGAATCTTTTGAATTTTTAGAGTTCGATTTGCATTTGGATCATTTGCTTTTCTGTTTTAAGTCATTTAATCTCGATGTTTTATTAACTAGTAAGGTGGAATTCATTATGGCTTCTAGCACATCAATGTTGACTTGTAAACACTGAGCGACTACTCTTGTCCTTGTGGAAAGTACGAAGTTGGATTAAAATGTTAGCAGATACAGTATTTCTTTGTAAGGAATTTAATATTCTCATGACGAATTAGAGCTATAAAAAAAGCCAATGCGAAAAAGCAATCTTTCTTATTTTCGATCTTTTATTGCTGCTTTGTTCGCAGCAACATTTTAAATTTTGACCAAGAGCAAATGTTTTATATGTTACTTGAGTTTCGATCCTACCCGTTTATTTCTACAGTTGTAACACCTTGGTGACTGACAGACACCCTGTTATTTTCAAGAGAATAAAAACAGCCGTACGACTACAGAACTTCTCTGCAAGGTAAGACCTCTGCCAACATTGTTACAGAAACAATTCAAGGGAAGTTAGCAACAGTTTTTAATCTGTTGCTAGTGTGGACTTAAGTTAGCAGGCACATATTGCATACACGTGTTGGAAACGCACGTGCCATGCTTTGTTGCCGAGGACTCGTTTATCCCCTTTGCTTTTCTTTCCACGTATATAACCATCCATTCATTCTATGAAGATTTCTAAGTTTTAAAATTTGATTTAACTTAGAAGGTGTCAGCAAACTGATCCAATTGCTGGTTTTCAGTGTCACGCCATTCAAAATAGATCAAAGTAAAAAATCAAAACCGTTCAATAGATTAAGTCGAGAATCTGGAAATAGAAAGAAGGTACACATGCAAAGACTCTCGCCAAGATTCAGGTCACAGCAATTTGTCTCATGGAAGATATGCGAAGAAACGTTTTCCCCAAATTTATAGAGGTTTGTATGGAGACGCCATGCTGGTGCCCATGTACATGGGCACCAACATGGCGGCCGGAAACCAGCAGAAACATCTGTCACTGGGTTTTGCTACGAAAGAGTGAATTTATCTCTCGAATAACTCAAAAACGAAACAATAGTACTTTATTCGAATACAAGAACTGTTCAGATAGCCGAATTCCCCGAAATAAGTCACCTTTTAAACCAACATAACAGCTCTTTCGCCCGTCATGTAAATGTCACGTCACGCAAAAGCTTAGAAATTCAAGCGTAGTCTGAAACCGCCATTCGGAGTGAAAATATGTATGAATATTAGTTTTTAGCTGCTCTTATACAGCATGAAAGTAAAATTTCAAGAGGATCAATATTTCTGAAGTTTGAAATTTAGTGACGTCATGTGAAAACCAGCAATTGGACTGAGTGGAGTGCAAATGGTGGAACAGAGAATTAACTCTGAAGTGTAAATTAAAGTGCTATGTGAAACCCATGAATAACCCACTGGGCGTTAGCCCTAGTAAAGGGAATCAGGGAACCACACGAGGTAAAGAAAAAATTCTTTCGACCTCGGTGGGAATCGAACCCAGGACCTCCGGATTAGATCTCTGGCGACTAAATCATACGCGTGATTTCAAAATCGAACTCGTGCTGTGCGCACGTTCGATATCACAAGTATGATTTCAATTGCACAACACAAAGTTCAATTGCCACTTTATTAGATCCATTTTGAAATCGCACAATTTAATAGCCATATTTGCCAAACAATGGCTTTTTTGTCTTCAATGTGATTGTTAGTTTAAAAAAGCCTTAAAATCTGATTGGTTGTATCGTTTTACGGTCCCATTCTCATTGGCTGCGAAAAAGATGCGATTTTGAGCAAAAACTTAGTGCGATTCGTGAATAAATCGCAACACTGAGAGCCCGGCCAATCACTTATCTGCAAGGATAACCAGTGATTTCAAAATGGATTTAATAAGGTACATTAATTACATTCGTATCTCGCCTGTTTGCAAGACAATGAACTTGAACTGTACGTGGTATCTTTGGGTTGATCTTAAACCGAATATATTATATTAAATATCCATATGTAGCGGTGGAATCCGTAGAAAACCACGGCACACGGTTTAAACAAACTTTCCAGGCGTTTATTCTAACAACGAGCGCGGGATGGCTCAGCGACTTCACACTATACGCCAAAACACTCTTTAAAACAAGGACTGACACTTCGACCAAGAGTTACCTCCGTCCTTACAGGGGTTCGATTACAATGCAATGCACTAATACCCTGATTGCGTGACCTACGTTCATGCATGAGTAACGCACGACACGACTCTTCTACACATGCTTAAAGTTTTCAGGCAAATGAGTTTTATTTACTTGTTTTTCTTATTAATGCATGGTCTATATACTTTTATTGGTAACAGCGGGAGAGAGTAAGTTGATGTGAAATCTTTGAAGTCGACGCAAGAAGATCGAAGGACTGTGTTTCCTTAAGAATTGGTGCAGAATCAACTTTTAATTCATTCAATGACTTCATTGGCACTTTTGACCAATCGCATTCCCTACTGAGCTGTTGACATGGCGGAAATTTCTCCTCTCCAATCTTCACAGGAAGTTGTACCTGGAACAAGTAAGTATCAATTTAATTTGTTTGCTTATTTGTTCTGGATTTTATTGGGGATACGCATGAGTGGTCATCAAGGAGAGTCTCAAGTAGTAATATCCACACTAAGAGTGGGGAAGGGAGGACTCAGGTATTTTATAAAGTAAGATTTCTATTTGTCCCCAACACGAAAAAATTGAATTGGCCTTGGCCTTGAATTGTTTATGTGTTTTCTTACTGAGGTTTTTAGTTATCTCAAGGAGTTTAACAAGATATCAAATCAGAAGATAGAATTGTCTGAACTACAGTGAAACCTGTCCCAGTATTAAGTGGACACCAGGTTGAGTCCCAAAATTTTCTTCCCACATACTCTACATACTGTAAATAAACCTGCATTCAGTGGACACCTGTTAAGTGAACGCAGACTCCAACATTGAGCCATTTTGAAGCACAAAACCTGCAATAAGTGGCGTGGCAGATTTTAACATGCTTCCGGAAAATCGTCCGAAAACAAACACGCGCTTTATGAATTGATGATATGCTGAATTAGTATATACTAAAACAGTGGATAGCGTTGAAGGCACGCTCTGATTGGCTAGTCAAACTCCGAGTATCCTTTGCTTTTTACCTCCAAGCGACTTGGGAAAAAATGGTGTACCGGTTTGCATCCCCGACAAGCGAAGAAATCATCCAAATTAACGACAAAGCAGTCCCTGAAAACGCAAAGAGAGTGACTTAATTTGGTTTGGCTCTGTTTAAAGGTAATGCTTTATGTTTGTTTTATCGATAAACTCTGAGTTTATCGATAAAAGCCAATGAGAAATGTTTGTTTAAGGTCAGCACACGCGCTGGGACTAGTCCCTGCGACTAGCCCGGGGGGGCTACTTAAAGGGATACTCTACACCTCAGAACAACATTTTAAAAAAGATAGCTTATAACCCAAATAAGAGATATTAAACAGTTATAAGTGGTCAATCCTCGTATTTTTTGTGTAAATGGGGAACATTTCTTGACTTCCTGTTAAACCTTTGGATCACAGGTCAAAACCGGAAGTGACGTAGAAAGGAGAACTCGCAAAACCTCTTCAATAGTATTTATACTGAGGACGGATCGGCTGTGCTACAAAAGAGCCCTTCGTGTCGCGTGTAGTGCAAAAATATAGTGCAGGCCTTACGCTTAAAATACCATAGAAAACCTTGTTTCTCTCAGTGAGTAATTTTAGCGTTAGATTCTTCACGTAAATGACTAATTGTAGTTCAACATCATTTAGAGCTATTAAGTAGGCGCGACAATCTCTAAAATTGCAGCTATGTTGTTATCTAGTGAGGAAACTTCAAAGATTCTTTGGATCAATAATCACGTGCATAAGTTCGCTTTCGTAGATCAAGAACTCAATTCAAGCAATACTGAAGTGTAATAAGGTTTGTTTACTGCAGTTGCGCTGTGTGCTTATATTATGTGCTCATTTATACCAACTCACGCAAACAGTCCTAAGTGACCGCAACCCCGGCGTGCTTAACACTCACTTGCTCAAGGGCAACATATTATAATGCCACATCGCTGTATAGCTGGTGGATGTTCTAACACTCGCAGAAATGGAGTAAGCCTGCACAAATAGCCTGAAGACGCCCATTTCGCTAAGCTATGGGCGAATCGCCGTGAAGAACAACTGTTCTGATGTTTTTGACCCGTTGACACTGCGTTGACCAGCCAACGTTGTAGTGCTCACTTCATTGAGGATTCCTTTGAAGAACAGTCGGTGATAGCGAAATCTCTGGGCTAAAATATTTTGAAACCAATGCTGTTCCTACAATTTTTAAAAATGGTCCTCTACGGACAAAGAAGCTAAAACGGCATGACAAGCATATCTCAAGACGCTGGCGCCATACCATCAACTTGAACAAGCGCAGAAGCTGCTACAAGCTTATTGGACTTATAGAAAACGAGAAGCTACTAGGGTATGTTAAGGAGGAAATTAAAGCTTGTGTAAATCGATTTAAAGTGAAGAAAACACGTTCAGAAAATTCGAAAATACTTACTTGTGTTCAGCCATTTCAAGATCGTCGCGGAACACGAGAGGGAGGAATTGCAGCCAACTTCCGGTGAAAATAAGAGCGGTTGACAATAAATGCAGATGAAACATTGCCAGCAGTTGTAGAGGTCGCTACCCAAACCCAGAAATTATATAGGGGAAAAAGTTTCTGCACAATTTCGAAGCAGCCGCACTGGTAGAGGCAAGTTTCGTTCCTCTACTCAGTGATGAGTGACAGAAAATCGAAACTTCCATCATGATAGTTTCCCTTGTATTTCATCCCGTCAGAGGAAAAACAACTCTGCGCTGAAATATCTTGAGATATATCTGAAATATCTTGCTTATACTGATACCATGCCGTCTGAAGAACCCAGCGATTCAAACAAACGGCGTGGAACCCTGGATGCTGTATTATGCAAATATGATGGGAGGTTCGGCCAGCCCTTCTGCCCCAACAGCTTCATTGTTTTTGGCCACGACACAGTCAATTTCGGCAAAACAAACGCACTTAAGCTCTACAACTCGATTTAGTCTTTGACAACTTCCACACTTACACCTACAATTTCCAATCGAGAGTTGATCTTTTGACCTAAATGCATATAAACCCACAAACACATTCCAGCGGAGTATTATTTCATACATCGATACTGTGGACGATGTCTGCACACGAAAATATACGTAAAACAATTCCATCACAAAGACTACGACAAGAAAACTTTGTTGTTATCTTAAATTGATTTATTCGCTAAAGAAATCAAGTTATAAATGAACGTGTTGTTAAGAGAACTCGCCACAAGAAATACATTGATCGCTTACCACTCTGTGTTTTGCGGTCGTTCGAACTGTTCATCATCGGACTTATTTGTGGAGTCAGTGTCTGAGCTAGCCTCGTTGTCGTAAGGCTCAAAGAGATACGGCTGCGTTCCTTGACAGTCTTCCCATGTTTTGTCTTCTGCAGAATGTTCTTGAGACGAAACAGAACAAAAACTACACGAATACTCCGATTCAAAGCTAACTAACTTTGAGATAAACAGGCAATGGAGTAGTCTCCTTCGCAGCCGTTATCAGGGTCGTCACGCAACGCTTCTCCCCCACGGGGGAGAAGCGTTGCGTGACGACCCTGATAACGGCTGCGAAGGAGACTAGCAATGGAGCTAAATCGAGTTCTCCTTTCTACGTCATTGATCACGTGCCTCAAACGTAGTCAGTTTCACTTCCGTTCCTCGAATAAGGCGAAATTTCGCTTTTCTAGCGCAGTTTTCAGCCGTTAAAAATTTTTTCTCCCGTTCTTTTAGTCTCTCATACGTTTTTATAGTGCATATGCTACAATTTGAGCAAAAGTCGAAATATGGTGTGGAGTATCCCTTTAACAAAGTTTAATATGGGGAGGCTCCGCCCCGAGGTCCAACCCCTTACCCTTCTATATACCATTTTGGCAGAAAAGGTACCCCTTTTATATACCTTTTAATGTAAAAAAGGTACCCCTTTCCCATACCTTCTTTAGGTAGTCTTGTTCTCAATTTCATATAGTACTTAATGAATAAACTGATACAGCCGTAAGGGGCGTCTAGTCAAAATATTATAATTAAAGGCCCTTTTAAATGCCTAAATGACCGATTTCCCTATCCTTTTATATACCTCAACTTGTGAAATCCCTACCCTTTTATATACCTAAAGCCTGAAAAAGGCACCCCTTTCGGGCGAAGCCTCCCCGTATAGGCCATTATAGGGAGTACCCCCCCGGGGCGACTAGTCCCTGCAACTAATCCCCCGAAGAATTTACACGAAGGGACTGCTCACAGGGACTTGTCCCACGAACAGTTCACATGAAGAGTTTCGTGGCCGCAGGGACTTGTCCCAAAAATTCAAACTGGTTTGAATTCGTGGGACCAGTCGCAGGCACCAAAGTTGGTCACTGCGACTAGATTTTGAAGCAAAAACAGTTCACACGATGGGAAAGAAAGGGAAAATTTACATTAAAAAACTGACAAAGGAGACGTAAACCTTCCAAGTCCACCGCGCCTCCTACTGGTAATCAGGCGCCAAAAACACAAAAGCAAGCGCAGGCACGCACTCACGTAACCGTCCAAACGTGTTTTGCTGCCGTTTTGCTGCAAATAATATTCTGCTCATGCGTAATTGTAACCACGTTCTTGAGAGAAAAATGACAGATCGCTTCCTTGAGCTGCCAGGAAGTGATTAAAATATGAAAACAACCTTGGTGATCGAATGATAAAACAATTATTGAACTCGCAAAATCGCAAAATACCGTGATTTGTCAGTGTCTCGCAGATCACGATATTTTGCTCAACCTCGTCCAATAATTGTTAATTATTTACCGATATTCGTGATTTTACCACCCTATTCTACGTGATTTTGAGACGCAAGTCTTCCCAATAGTTGAGTACAGTTGTGTATGCGATTTGGAATATGGAACATTGACTTAGCCATTTGCGAATTTCAAGTGCTTTCTTCAAACACTCTCTTTAGCGTAAGAACAGGTTATTAAAAAGAATATGTTACTTGCTTATTTTAGTGATTCGGGGAAAACGAAATTTTCATATCCGTGATCCATGATCCTCTATTTTTTCCGTTCGTGAACCGTGTCAGAGATCCCCCTGTACGACCCTCTCTGAATGAGGTTTACGTAATTTTGGACACAGCCCGCAGGCATTAACCTGACACGACGCAGATGACGTCTAGTAGAAATGTTATTAGCATGGAACATTTAGCCATGGTGCTGTTTTCGTTGCTTTTTGGCCAGTTTTTCTATCTAGAGAAAGGTAGAACTTCATATGGTCAAGTTAAAAACATAATTGTATTGTATTTATAAATGTTTAACCCACAAAATTATACTCTTTTCACAATCTCAACCTCAGGTTTGTAAAAAAAGATTCTTAAATTTTCGCAAATTTCAGCCTCAATATTCTAAGAAAATGTAATCTTATAAAAGGCAGTGTATTGTCATTGTGGATTCAAATGTAAGAATATTTTCACTCTATATGTAGGCCTATGTTAATGAATCCTATGAGCCTCCCTTGTGCTCGATTATCTCCTCGCATTCCCATATTTAAGAATCAGAGAGTGCAAAATCGGAGCTAAGTGACAAGTGTATATAGTTGTAGTTGTTTCTTGTTTCCATTCTATTTTACACCTGAAAACATAAGTTGAGAGAACTTGTTAGTTGAATCTTCTGCTTTAATATTTATATAGATATCGTGAGAATGTCTCAAGATAAAACTCCGCAAATGTCAGAAAGAAATTGTCTCAAGTGCTTCTTTTCACGAAATTTTTACTCCGTTTTATCAATAGGAAAACCCTTAATAGCTAGATATTTTTAGTTGACTTCCTGTTATTATTAGGTTAAGACAGAAAAACGGCTTTTGTGATTTAGAGGATGTTCATGAAATGACCATAAATCGGCGTAAAGTTTTAGATGAACAGTTCACCAGCACAGGAAAAAAATTTGGAAATCCCAAGCATTTTATGTTTTTTTTTTTCAAGCACATTTAACTGATTGCTCTCACTGTCTTTGTTAGTATAGAGTAATGTGCATTTGTTTTTGCCCATTTTACATATTTGCCATCAATTAAAAGCTATTCACAACACTACGAAATATGAACCTTATTTGAGATAAAGCCACAGAGAGAAACCAAATTGCCCAGTTGAAATGAATATCTGTGCTTTTAGACTGATAATTGTAGAACAAGACGCAGTGGACTGCATTTTCACATAGCTTTCCTTGTTGTAGAATTACTAAACCAAAGATGGCTTATTAAATATGCACACATTAGTGCCAAATGAGCCTTTTTCCAAGGGTCCCCCCAACTTAAAAGGAGCAAAATATTTTGGCCTACTATTTAGTCACAATCATTCACTCACCAAACGCAAATTTTGTGCCAAGCTTAAATCACCTCCTGCCTGGTTTTTTCATGGACACACTCTTAATAGAGAAAATATTATCGGAAAATAAAATAACAGATCTAGATATGTATGTATGTATGTAAATCTTTATTTAAACACGGAAAATCATCAGTTAAGCTTAAGTTAAAAACTAAAACTAATTACAACTGCTTTACATGATTGCCGTGTGGGAATCCGATATATCAGCTACCTTCTTGATATTTCGCTTAAAATGCTCAACGGATGTAGCATTTTTTAAGTTTTTGGGCAAGTTATTCCATAGCATGGCCCCGCTGTAAGAGAAGCTTCGTTTCAAATAATTGGTGCTTGGTTTGGACAGGGTCAGCCTTCCCTCAGAGTTTCTTAAGTTATAAGCAGAGTGACGCTGAGAGAAAAGACTTTGTAAATATTCTGGAGCAAGGTCATTCATGGTTTTATACATCATTAAGGCTTTTTGTTTCTTTCGGCGAAGAGATAGCTTCTCCCAGCTGAGGGTGGAAAGAAGGTGGTTTGAGCTCGCATCAAAGGGTGATTTAGTAATAACTCTGGCTGCGCGATTCTGTAATTTTTGTAGCTTATCACTCAAGTAACTACTCAAACAGTCCCAGACGGGGCTGCAGTAATCAAAATGAGGCATAATTAAGGTGTTATAAATTAGAATTGCAGTTTCTTTGGATATAAACGGCCGAACACGTTTTAGGGCGCCTATAGCTGAAGAGACTTTCTTGCAAATCTCTTCAACGTGTTTACCCCAAGAGAGGTGAGCATCTATGGTAAGACCCAAGGATTTGGTATGAACGACTCTCTTGATAATTTGGTCATCAATTCTGATTTCTACATCGTCACATTGGGCAGATAGCCTTTGTCTTGATCCAATAATCATTAGCTCAGTTTTAGCAACATTTAGACTGAGCTTGTTAGCTTTCAGCCAACTGCTAAGGTTATTTAATTCAGGGGTTAGAGCTAGCTTAAGTTCTGTTAACGTTTTAGCAGATAACGTAAGGTTGGTGTCATCAGCAAACATTCTTGGTACGGGGCCCCGCAGGGAGTTGGGAAGATCATTAATGTAAATTAAAAATAGCAAAGGACCCAATATGCTACCGTGCGGCACGCTGCAACTGAGGGTACGAGCAGATGATAGTTTGCCACTGACATTACATCTTTGGGTTCGGCCACTTAAGTACGACGAGAACCATTTTATGGCTGCCTGATCGACACCCAAATATGACATCTTACACAAGATGATCTCATGATCAATGGTATCGAATGCCTTAGTAAGGTCAATAAAGACAACGCCATTTAAAAGGCCATTGTCGATGTTTACTGACCAAGCATTTGTTGCCTCAAGCAAAGCCGTGAGCGTACTATGTAATGAACGGAACCCTGATTGGCAACCCAGTAGCAATTTCTTATCATCTACATAATGGAAAAGTTGATTATAAACAATTCTTTCGAAAACTTTCGAAATTATAGGGATTACAGATATTGGCCTGTAGTTGTTAGGGTCAGATTTAATGCCCTTTTTAAAAACTGGAGTCACTTTGGCCGTTTTCCAATCGTTTGGATATATCCCAGTGAGAATAGACTTCGAGAATATTGAGGTAAGAGAGGGTGCGACGATATTAGCAGCCATTTTCAACAATTTACTCGGAATCATATCAAGACCGGTGGCTTTCTTTTCATCAATTTTCGACAAAATGTTAGAAACAATATCAACACTCGGAATTTGCAGAGAAAACGAATGGTCAGTGGGCTCTAAATAAGACTCAGGATTAGCATCGACAACAGGAATATCTTGTGCTAATATTTGCGCAACATTTGTAAAGTGATCGTTAATAGTTTCCGCAATGTCCATAGGGTTACTTGCTATTTTATTATCTACCTTGATCTCCAAAATATTCGTTGACTTACCACTGTTACGTGAAGTTAGCTCGTTGATAACATTCCATGTTTTGCGCAAATTACCTTTGCTGGCTTCCAAGTTGTCAGAAACATAGCGTTTTTTTGCGAGTTTGATCGCGTTATTTGCCTGGTTTCTTGCACACCTAAATTGATCCCATATAGCCGGGTTGTTGGAGGAGATTGCCTTCTTTTTAAGGAAATCTCGTTTTCGGATTTTGCTCAGTAACTCTCTAGTAATCCATGGTGATCGTTTTTTTCGAATTCTTTTGGATTTAAGTGGTGCGTGTTTATCGACGCAGCCAAGAAACATTTCTTTCCATATACGCCACATTTCATTGGGATCAGAATACGCGGAGAACCAATCATGATCGAGAATTCTGTTTTAGATACGATTTATTTACGAATCGCAATCCTGTAGTTCTTGTATTTAGGCTATTAAATTGTGCGATTTCAAAATGGATCTAGTAAGGTGGCAGTATACCTTTGATTTTCAAATCACGCGTATCATTTCAGACCAAATTGCACTCCACTCAGTTAAATTACCATTATAAATTAGTCTAACTACCCAACTAATAAATAACTAGTGACTACTACAATAAAGAAATGGCAAAAAAAAAAAACTTTACAAGGAAGGCCGTGTTTTAAAGCGGAATGAAAACTTCCATAACACTACCAATCAAGATCATTTAAATTCGTCAACTTAGTTGTAAATCTCATTAAAGAGAGGACGACGAAGTCGAATATCTTACAAGCAGACTATTCCACAGTACAGCTCCACTGTAGAAACAGACTTCCTTTACAATAAACTATTAACGGGGCTGTGGAATGGCAAAGCGAGCAGTCGCTATCTCTTAAGTTATAGGCTTAAAGTATCGGAAGAAAAGACAGATAGTGACGAACTAAGATATTCAACTTTTCCAGAACCCAATATTATATACAATCCTATCACATCATTATTGATTTATTAACAAGGCGTTGACGGTACCAAGTTCAACCGTGGCCAGTTTACCATCCCTGCAACAATTCATCAGTACTACGATCGTAATTGGAAAAAACGTTATGACGCGTGCGGCCACGACTTTGTAATTTTTTGTATGACTCCTAGAACAGGATCCCCACACTAAGCTGGCAGTAATCGAGATGAGGTACTATGGAACTTGTAAACGGGAAAGTACAGTCTATATGTGGGACCGGATATACCAAATACGTTTTAGTAGCGCTATACCAGAAGCCCAGCTTTTTAGGAAGGCGTGTTGATATGGCACGCCCAAGTAAGATTTTCGTTCCCCCCCTCGATGCTACACTCCCG